>CAJUYH010000824.1:0-39742 GCA_910591685.1 Galerucella tenella
AAAAAAAAAAGATGCCATGCCACGTTCGCGTATGTGATGTTGCGTGATCGGTTGTTGGTGTGGCTTTAAACTTTTTCACACGAAAGGGCCGTTCTGAATTCCTCGAGTATAGGGGGGGATGATCACATTTTGATGAGGGTGAGAAAGCTAGCTTGGTGGTAATACTGGGTAGGGATAGAACGAGGTTAGCATATATCTAACTCGTATATATTTCATGTACAGCCTTATTTTTGGCTCTATCTCACTTGCTAGAGGTGTCGGTGAAAGGGAGTAACCATTAAAATGGCGCACAAACACATCGATCAAAAACTTGACAGATTTTAGATTGGCTTCACGCAGTGTATGGCGTTGAATCTCTTTTTTTTTTCGATGTTTTGAGGTTGAATATCAGTGAGAGTGTTTTATATATTCTCCACTTACGCGACAACTTTGTAGAAAAAGGTTTTGGCCTATAAAATGACAGATCAAGTAAAAAAAAATGAATAATAAAAGTAAAGTCGCAGTTACAAGTAAATCTAAGAGGGTACAGGTAGACGTACGTATTTCAGAGTGTTCACCAATGTAAAACGTAAGTGATAATCACATACCTCACTATTGAAGCACACTCAATTAATTGAATTGGCAGAGGAAATTCTTTGATGCGTTAATTTTCTATTTATTGACAATTTTATTGTTGGCTATTGACAATGTTTTAATTGAATTGAAGCACATGGAGCAAATATTTTGTGAGAAGATGTGAGACCGTATATACATCGTTGGCACGCCATTATCATGGGTGACCATTGAACGTGAGGGTACGAGACACGATCAGGTTTCTGTGCCGTTTAGCCCTTGCGTCCTTTGAGCAGTATCACTGATATGAGCATATTTGAGCCTGCGTTTCTCTTTCCTATCCATTTTCACGTATATATATATATATCGCACCATCACTCGCAGCCACATACGCTCTCTGAACCCCGTAACATTGGCGCGCATTCTGGAATCCATGCTACGGAGGTGTTTGAATTTAATCAACTCGTTCATGCGCGACATCCTCTCGGATTCAACTCAAAGGGCGCAGTCCACGTCGAATACCATTATCGGACGTTTGTTGGAACCGCACGTTGTGTGAAATTGCGCTTGCCTTTCAATTCACGTGAAAAAGAGAAGGATTATCTAAAGGAAATTCGAATTAAACAGAAATTAAATAAAACACCAGTGTGTTGATTGGATTTTTTTTATCATCAACACGGAATAACAAAGCATAAATAAATGAATGCAGATAAATCAATTTGTACATTGATTAATTAGTTATATTTATCTTATCATTGTGCAGTGGTTTAATTTTTCGCAGTCTCTCCCACAAATCGTAACGATATGGAAAATTAAATGCGAACATTCAGCAAGCAAAGTCATGCATTCCCCTCTTGATAGAAATAAGCCCACGGTTGATAGATAAGCTACTTTTTTTTTTCTCTACAATTCCATCTCCAACGCCATTGTCAAGCGCGCTGCAGCGGAAGCATTGACTGATCGGCGAAACGCCCTTAGAATATATAATTACCGACCCTCGACTCACTGTTGAAATAGTCGTAGTAAAGCTATACCCGTTATACAATACGACAACGTTACTCGCTACTCTATCGAGCGATTCGCGTACCCTGTATTACTACTATCACACCCCCACTAATAGAGGGGAATGTCTGCAGTGACGTCACCAAAAGCCAGAGAGAGAGAGGGGAAAGTAGAGATGGAGAAAAAAAAATCCCATGATTGATTGGCCTATTCAAATGCTTATTCGAGAATAACTGCAAGAGAGACACGAGAGAAAATGTTTCCAAATAGTTGATTACCGAAAAAAAAAGAAGGAAAAAAAAAGTAAAGTAAAAGGCCGTCGAGAAAACTCTGCCAATCGATCAATCTTTTCAGTATAAGCCATTTTACATTATAGCAAATGAGTTATTGATTACCTTTAATCACATAAGAATATACTGAATCATATTGTCAATAAAGTAAATAATAATTATTCCACGCCGTAAATATATATGTAGGAATCGCTGTTACATTTAATTTGGTAACTTATCCGTTGTATAAAATTTAATAATTTCACATTCAAAGCTAATTGACAATTGCTGATCTGTATACGAGACATGTGTGTATTATATGTATTTTTAATTTGTTTCTTGATTGACCAATTCATTTAATGAAATTTCGTGAATGCATCGTATACGTGGCAATAGTGCATTCCATTCACCATACACCTCTTTTCACTACGCCAATTGTATGGAATTTGCAAGCTTCATATGCATACTCGTGGGGCATATGAATGCATCACAAAATGAATAGGAAATCTATATATCGAAATCAATATATATATATATATATGGATGTATACATATACATGAATCGCCATAGCAATATGACAAATAATAAAGACCTCGTTGGTTTTCTCGTTTGTACCATCAATCGAGCCTTCAATTTAGCTCGGGGGAATATTGCGGGAGACAGCCAAATAAAGTGGTAGATATATATTCCCGTTGACGAGAGTTATCTCTTTCACATTCTTTTTGTCCTTGACTGTATATATTTATATGTATATCTATGATTATGTTCGCGATGGGGGGTGTATTCGCGGCAGTGCTACCACCGTCTGCATTGGCATCAAAGAATCGTCACAGCCATCTCTTCCGGTATACTTGGATAATAGAGCCGGTAATCTATCTAATCCTTCAAGTAACTCGACCGGAAAAAATTTCACCCTCGTATTTCTATCTTCTCGCTCCTTTTCCCTAAATGCTTTGACTTTCTCCGTGAAATTACAACGACAATGAAGTCGTCGATTTGGGAAAAGAGCATATATGTATATAAAGAAGGCCAAAGAAGGAAAAAAAAAATTGTGTTTATTCGTATATTCAACCGCATAAAAAATGTATTGCGCAAAGGGAAGCATGAAAACACAGTCACCATTTGTATTATACTATAACGACGAGTGAATGATAAAAAGACAGAAATAAGTAACAAGGCTCGCACGAGCGTGAATGATTGAGAGGAACAACAACGATAGTTACGAAAATTTGGTTATAATGCTGGCGGGGAAACTCAATTTTCTTTTTTTTTTTTCACCACTTTCCTATATCATATTCACTCTCTTTTCCGCTCGCGCTTATATCGAGATCTCTCCTCGTTTCTATATATTTATATTTACTACGATAATCTCGTATGACGGATCACCCTCGGGGTGGCACGCATGTCCCCGAGGGTTGATGCGAATTTACTTAGAGGGCTGTTATCCCAGCAAACTATTTTGTTCCTTTCTTTCTTTTTTTTTTCTCCGCAAATGTATACGGCTAAACTCTTACTTTCTCTCTCGATCCCTTGACCGGTCATTTGTTCATATACCTTATCGTACCCTGGGGATTGTCGCAACTTTCTCAATACTTTACTGCTGCTGTACTCTGTGTGTACTTACCTATATCACTCCATTGAATCCAATGACGGAGATCAATGAACAATATTTAATGTTCAAACCACAACAAACAATTTTCAAACTTTGAGCAAAGCCACTATTGAATACTAAGTAATCATAAAAATCCACATGCACATTGATATTGTTACTATAATATTAATAATAAAAATAATGGTTTTGATGTTTTAGCAATGGATACGACTATACAAAGTGCAAATAACAGCGTGGAGCTTTTCCTTATTAGGCCCATTCCAACGTCTTCACTCGGTAAGTAGGTGTTAATTGAGGCCATCTTGAATGAAGTGGTATTTATACGACGGTAGTGAATGTGAATAATGCGGGTAATGAGCTGTAATGATGTTGGTTGAATTGTATGTGTTTAGTATGATGAGATTGTAAAGGAGTATATATATATTATACATTACGTATACATAGACAATGTATTAAGTATCCAGAGCTGAGGGACAGTATATAGGGATTCTATTCAGTGAGGATTACGTTAAACATGCACAAGCTCCGTCGTATTATTGTCAAAGCTCATGGACCAACCGAACTCAATCAGATTGTTATTCGGAGAAATCTCTTAGATTGTGTTATCAATATGTAGTAGAAGACAAACATTATTCCTGATAATACTATCATTATTTGGAAATTCATAGATAAGTGAGGTTTATTTCATTGTCGTTCATCGAAGATGTAATGTTTGCCAGCTAAATAATTACATGGGGTTACGTTCAATTTAACGCCAATATATACGTGGATACTTTGGACAAACAGAAGCAATAGAGCGAGAGGTTGCGCCAGGCCCCAAAGTAATCTAATCAAACATTTATGCTAAATCACGAAACAATCCGAACGCAATCAGCAAATAAAAGGGCCGATCCCCATTGCAACGTTGTCCACGTTTTGGACCCTTAAAGCCCGCTGGTCATTTGACTCTTCTATTTACTCGAAGGCCCGGGCGAACTGGTCGAACAAAAAGTTGATGGACATTCTCTCAACTGGACAAAAGAGCTTTCACCCAAATCGAGTGAGTAGTTGGTATGCAAATTATTCGCGTTGGTGGAAGTGAATAGGGACGAGGTGTATATATATAGAGTTGGTGAATTCGCGCATTTGCATGGACCCAACATTTGCGGCGGTGAGGGCTATGTGCAGTGGTGTAGTCGCGTAGCCTTCGTTGATTACCCTCGTTTATTAAGATTAACTTTTCTCGAATCGCCTAATCTCCAGAGTGAGAAAGAGAGAAAGCGCGTGTATATGGCGTTGGATATCATCGCAGGGATTTTCCCGCTGGACTTTAATCACCACACAGTGTCGAGCTGCAGACTGGAGATCTCGTTCGCCACTTGTTCTTTTTCCTTTCGACCGCTACCTTCATAAACATGAGCATTATTTAGTGAATTACAAAAGCAACTGAGAGAAAAAAAAGGCTTATTCAATTTAAAAATATTTAGTGTGTAAATTCCGTCACATTTATTGTGTACTTGAATGATGAAAATTTGGATCCACCCCAGCATATAATACGAAAGTCACCCTGTTATATAATACAACGGTTGATTACATCGCTCCACAGTTTTCGTATTGTCTTCCCCGCGCCGCTCTGCATCTATCTGTTCCGCCCTTATCCTCGTCTGAATACACTCAATTGTGTGGCCATCATTTATCAAAACCCATCGCAACGAGAGAATGAGAGATGCTCGTGTCTGGTTTTCACGTGCAATTTGTATTATAAGCAATGCCACTCGTCAGCATAAGGATCGATCTCTCTTCAAATGTGCGTGGGAGTGTATTGTATTATGTATATATGTGAAAATGGAGGGAAGAAGGGAATCTCGCATTTAGGGTAGTAGATATGAACGCAAAATACATATACACTTTGGACTGATGTTGGGTTTATCTGCGGCGGGCGATCGAACTTGAAACCGCATGCGATTATATCACACTGTGGTTATATATGTTGATGAATGAGTACGTAAAAGAAAATATTTATTTAACTTAATAAATATATCTGTCTATTATTATCTCACATTGAATTAATATCTCTATTTTTTTAATCTATTATTCGAACGTATTTACTACCGATTATTTTTTTACTTTTCTCTTCAATCGTTTAACGACTTTATTCATCGAGTTTTGTCGTACTGAGTATGAGTACACTTGAATACACTTTGCATGTGGAAAAAGAGGGTAAAAAAGCTCGTCCGGGCATTTTTTTTATTTCTCCGTTGAGCACATTTATAAGCGCATGACCGATGAGAGGAGAGCTATATATATGCATTCGAGAGCTATATATGCATTCGAATGCGTTTTAGCCTGGATTAAATGGGTTACGTGACAGATTCTCTGCGGTATAAAGTGACACAGAATAGAAGTGTATGAAAGAAGATATACATGATAGTTACAGGAGGTAAAGAGAAGCAATGAGACATGCATACACATAGAGCTTATAACTGTATGCACAAGGGATTGAATCAAGCCCCACCTTCTCCCTCTCATTCCCCCTCTCTCACTAACTTTTGCTTTTACCTTCTCTGATTTTTCTGCTCTCTTGTTTACATCACTGAGGAGAGAATTTAAAACAGATTGGGAAAGTATTGGCATTGAAATCATCGAGATATTCATCGCAATTGCAAGACCGCACATAATCGTCTACTTTGCTTGTTGGCTTATATTTTTCACGGATATATATATATATATATATATATATATAAATATATACCTACATACACATTCACTATAGTTAAACTACATTTCAAACTGTCATTACCTGTCGATCAAAGTAAAAGGGCGTGTGCGGCGCTTGCTCTCGATCGGTAATCGCGTCAGAGATTTGCCTGAAAACAATAGGGCTGCAACCAAGGGCTTTTCCTCTTCCACAATCCTGATGCAGGATCAAAACTTAATAACATGGATGCTTCGGGCATATTCGCGACTTTGTATTTTGCAAATGTGAGAGAGTGAGGCTGCAATAGAGAGATTCGAAATTTCATCGCTTGTCTGGGCATACCAACATCGACTCTTCCGGTGTATCGAGGATTCTCATCACGAGTACCGAATATACAATGGATCGTTCACAGAGACTTTATCTACTTTGTTTCATGGCTTTTGGCAGACAATAGACGAAGAGAGGAGCTTTTGCATTTTAAACCTTTTTACATTATATACCTCGGGGATATTTTTTGGTAATATCCGTTAGTTTAAACAATGATGTGGAGAAATGGAAATTGAAAAGGTTGCAAAAGTATTTGAGACTGATGTTGTTTAATATTGCAATGACACAGATTTAAAAATCATCGATGTGTTTTAACAAAATTTGTGATTGACATGGTATGTGAATGGACTGCGACACTGCGCGTTCGCACATAATTCAGCTTCAAATTCCAAGAGGGTCGTATGCATAAACCTATAAAATGATCAAGGGTCTTTATTGAAGGTCGAGGATAGGCGAAGAAGAGCCAGGGGAGTATAACTGAAAAAAGACCAAACACAAGTCATAAAAAATGCTAAATTCTCGAGATAGGGTGGGCATAAAATGGAAAGAAAGATGAGAAAGTGTGTGCGCAAGTGTTGAGGAACTTGAGTGGCCTCAAGGTGGTGCTAAAATCGGAGGCATAAACACTGACCGCAACGTAAAAATGAAACTGAAGTATCGAATCGTCCTTTCTCTTCTCTTGAGGTGACTGTTCCTTTTCACTACTTCTTTGTTTTCTTTTTTTATATTTTGTTTCTTTTTTCTTCCTTTTGGCCGGCATAAATCACTGCTGCCTCCTCGTGTTTATATTCATAGACGCGTTGAGGAAGATTGAAGAGCTATGGCAATACCGCCGGGAGTTGATCGTAAAATCCGTTAGATTGTAAAATATTGTTGCGACAAAACCAACGAATCATTTTTTTTTATTTGCGTTCTTTAGTTTAGAAGACCTCAAATATTCCATTAAAAAAATCCTCCCTGGTGTGCGTTTCATTGCATTTCCATTTATTTTTGACATTTACTCACACGCCTGTCTCTCGTCATCATTATCATCAGACAAATATATATTTTAAAAGAAGACATTTAAAAATAAATAATAGTCGTACATAAAAATATTTTTTCGTATATTTTCTAACGTTTATGTTCATTTTAAATTATTTTTTCAAATATATATCCCAATGAAATTAATCATTTTCTCATGAAGAACGTGACGCGATAAAAAGCTTCATTAAATTTTAACGGACAATACCCATTGCTGAACGGCAGTCACGTTCGTCGCGAGACGTTTATATACATCAGGATTATATACAATATATGTATACATAGAGTTGAGGCTTATGTGTAAATAGGTACATATACGAGGTAGATACATATAGCTCAGTGGACACAGACATCGGCACGTGCTACCGGAGAGCAGCTGAGGGGTCGAGTTCGATCTCCCTCTGACATTCTCTCTACTCCTCGCGACCGTCCTCGCTTTAAGGGGGCTGACAGTGACAAATGACCACTGTCCAAGAGTCCAATACGCTGACTCTGTCCTTCTCTATCTCTCGCTTCGATTCATCTAACTCCCTTACACTCCAACAATTCATAGTTTACTCAAGCACCTACGCATTCCGGTTAAACCGTGTGTCTATCGTACATAGGTAATCCGACGTTGCACCAGCCACGAATACACCACGAAATGTCACGCGCCCGACTTCCGATGACATAGGTCGCGCCATTCATCTGCACCGCCCCCTCCTTGACATTTCACCTTATATCCTCATAAAGGTATAGATACACATACATTTGGTGTTACCCTCTTTATTAGGTTGACTATATACATGTGTGTATTGAACACGAAAGGAAGTAGAACATTTATAAACATTGAATGTGATCGATATTGCAATTATGGTCATGAGTTCCAAATTAATTCATTCAATAAAAACGACTGTTTCTATCGTTCAAAATAATCATTGTGCTCTATTTCTAAATTATTTATTTTTTTTTTCTATTTTCATATTATCGCTTGAATGTATGTATGTATAAATAAAAATAAATGTATGTATGGAATGTACATTGGGGACTGAAAGTGAATTGATGCGCAACGAAAAGGGAAAGGCGTTACAAAGTGAGAGTAAAACGAGAGAGAGAGAGAGAGAGAGAGAGAGTTACGAATTTTCGAGGGAATTTTCGTTATCACACGCTACCGCACACGTATATGATGAATGAATGGATTCATATTGCCGGACCGTAAAAGCCACTCCTTCTTTTCTGTCTCTCTCGTGTTCTCTCATTCTGGCACTAATGCTCGGGGTATCCATTCATTGCGACACTTTGTTTTGCCGAGTTAATCAATCAAATCTCTTGGAAGGAAACGAAAAGTTTTTCCACAATTGCTGTGGACTGACTTTCGTTTGCAACTGGTACTACTATTGCTGCTGCTACTATTGCTACTTCACCATGACAATTGTAGTATTAAGGGTATTATATTGCAGTAACTGTAATCAATCTTATTTTCATTATTCCTCGTTTTAATCAGAGCAACGCGATCATTGTATATATTTTGTAACAACTGCTTTCACTTAACTGTATTTATACTGTTGTGCCAAACATTTCCATTATCAATAAATCTAGATAATTATTTAATGTCTCATTTATTATGACAATTTATTCATTAATTTTTATGACTTTGCATCTATATTATTGACGTCATGAAAAATAATTGATACTGAATTATAATAGATATGTGACGATGAATTCATGTTAGACCAAAGTAAAATGACATAAATATATATATATATGGTCGGACAATCATGACAGCCTCTTCTTTTGTAGGTTAATCAATCAAATCTGGTGTGTAGGCGACGCAAAAGTTTTTCTCGATACAGTCAGTAGTAGAGGCGGGGACGACAACTCTCGAATCAAGTTCTCCCTTGTTCCTCGTCCCACTGAATATCCCGCGGGATGATAGCATTTCAGAATATATCGGGTTGTAGTTACTACCACTGCCATACCACTCAACCGACCCTTAACTAATTACTCGAGGATGACTGGCATCTTCTCTCACTTATCTCTATATATAAATACTCTCTGTGTGTCCTACCCTCTCTAGATTTTTTTCAATCAAATTACTTTTTCGACGTATTCACTTCGTTGCATTGACCCAATTTTTTGGCTAATTGACTTGGCGTTATTGGACGCGCGTTGGCTCGTACTGGTGTAATAAATACGTGGAATCTATTGCAAAAACTATTTATCTTGTTCAGCTACGTTAGATTGAATTTGGATGCCTAGCTAAGATTCCATCGACGTTATCTGTATCGATAGCACATGAATTGATTAAATCTTCAAGTATATTCTTGTCATCTATTTCCATCTGACAACTCAATTCATTTCATGATAGAATAATATCTTTCAATAAATATTGCGAGACAAATGACTATTTAGATTTTTATGTTTGTATTTATATGATATATGTAAAAATGTGGGATTGTTGGTAGAGATGTGTGGGTATTTCGAATGATACCATGTAAAGTGAACATTGAATTTGACATTTTACGATTGCTGATGATGAGATGGAGAAAGGGATGTGGGAGCAGTCGCAGGTGGTCTGACTGTTTTCATGAAACGACAGACGCGCGTCAAAGTAGAATATCCTCTCTTTTGTAAACATCCCTAATGCTTGGTTACGAGCGCAACCCAACCACTTTCAACGTTCTTTATGATATTGCCTTGGATTAGACTAGAAAATATTTCACACTTGGAAATATCTTTGGACGCGTTTACGTTTTACGACGACAACACGGTATGCTGGTACAAACATTCTCGTAAACGAACCAACTGAAAAGCCTGGTAGGATTTCCGTCTGGTATTCCTACCCTTGAGCTAATCTACATTTGCAATCTTGCCTGCGCGTAGATATGTATAATTCAGGTTCGGAAACGGGGAACACCAGAGGATACGTTTTGTCTTGGACCATGTCTCAACTTTCACATATTTGAGGATGAATTTTCTCAGAAAATTTTCGCTAATTAATTTTCTCGTGACATGAAAATTATACTTGTATTTTCAAAGCAAACATAAAACTTTCGACGTATCATGATATACGTTTGGATGAATTAACCTGTTGTAGTTTCGGAAATATTAAATTAGTTCAAAAACTTGTTTGAACTTATCAAGTGTCGAAACAAAATTTTTGCTATTACAATATAAAGAAACAGGATAGTGTTGATAATTTATAGTTTATAAGATACGCGGCATTACTGTGAGTTTGGAAATTGAGTGAAATCTGAAGGAGAGTTGCTTTGATAGAGAATCGCAAACTCCAAGGACTCGACTGAAAAGCCTCGCCCTAGGGAGTCGTTGCTATGCTGCTACCTAATGCATTGATGTTGTTGTTGTTGTTGTTCTGTTGTCGTGTCGGATTATCTTATGGAGTCGAAACTTTGGTGAGCAAGCAACTGTATCGTTTACCAAGACAAACATCTCCGTGTCGCGTCCGCTTAATTGGATTAAAATTTCATTGCAAATTTTTTAGTAATTAAATCTTTCGTAACAATAAAATTAAAACATATAAACAGTAAGACACTCGAGTTATATAAATGTTATTTTAGTGTATCTATATCTCTGGAGATACATCGCACTATACCAATTCGTTTTTATCCCCAATGGAAATGAAAAACTATAGCGATATCATAATCTATATAGCGAGAATGTATGAATAATTGTCGCGAAGAAGGGCGCATCAGATAAATCAAACTACCACCTCTACTCTGCATCAATTTTATCCACCGTGCGACGAGTAACATGACTATATAACTCTTGTGGTGCGCGAGCCTCAAGGGTAGATCTCAATCTTGGAGTGCTACTGCCAAGTGAGCGATCACCTCGAGTTCACAGGGTCGCAGCCAAGGAAAATCATTCTGAGAGTAAACGAAATCCTCTCTGCAGTTCTGAGTCTTCGGTTTATTTTGTCTTGCTCATACACTATATCGATATTTCTTCCATTCTCTCTCTGTCTCTGTCGAGTGTTTTCAGTTCGTTTAGACGATGTCACCGTCGATTCGGATAACGATCCTCGCTGTTGTTCGTTTCACCAGTCCTTTGTTCAGTTCCGGTTTCTCATTTGGGGGACTCTGCTTACTATTCCACTCCTGTGTGATTAATAGATTGTGGTTTCTCGTATTTGTTTAATGCTTTTTGCTTCATTTTGAAGTCTATACTATCTGTGGAAATTTTTTAGCTTCAATTCGAAACAAGAAACCATTTTCTTTTGACTCTGCAATTTGCATCATTTATGGTTTCACTCTCTCTTTCTCTCTCTCTCTCTCTCTCTCGCCCCCTCTATTTCTATTTCTTTTTGCCTTTTTTTTTTATTTTTTTTCATGGATAAATGAGAGAATGGGAAATGGTTCTGTTTCTAGACAAGGGCATATATATTGACAAGACAAATATCCGAGAGTCATTGGACAAGTTGCAAAAAAAATAAAAAAATAAAAAAAAAAGCAGAGCTTGGAAATACTTTTGTCGAGGACAGTCGAGGATAGTCGGGGTTGAAAAATGCCGCATCCAATTTCCCTGATGACGTCCCACAGGGACACATTTCCCCGCTCTCCACTTATTCCATTCGATACATTTTCGTCGTTTTATGCTGTGTGCGATATTCTATGTATTCTTTCCAGTCGACCCTCGGTTTTGGCTCGCATCAGTCGGAGTGTAGTCATCATTCGTGTGCCCGAAGACAAATAGTTCTCGGAGATAACTCGTAGCTCATTACGAAACTCATGTGTGCCATACTTGATCGATTTATGTCTGTTTTACTCTCTATATCTTTTGCCCCACAATGCCTACGTAAATTTGGAAAATTAACGATATTTTAAATAGACTAAAAATCAAGAGAAGTCGAGGCGAAGCACCGGACGGCTGTGTGTGTGCTCATTCGCCCCAGGCATGGTAATTATTTTTGTGATGCACGATGTTTCCCTTTCGTTTCACTGACAACTCAATCACCCCTACTGCCACCCATGAAAAGATGAGACTGGTTATAACCATTTGGTACTCCTAACTCCCCTATCTCTCTTCTCTTTATATATATATATTTTTTTCACTGTTTCTTACTAAGTATCCTAAACCAGACGAATGTGTGCAGACTTCCAGATTTACGAATGTAAACCTAACTAAATTTTCATCCCCTCTAAAGAACATTATATATATTTTAGAGGATTTGCATCGGCAAGACTAACAGTTATTGCTTGGCTTCTCATCAGGACTTATGGCCACCCTCGGGTGGTTATCGGGTGGTATCTCGAGACGAATAGTTTGGGGATGAAATTATCCCGGATGTATTCCGTGTCTCCTCGAGCATGCTGTGTCTCTTGGCAATGGTAATATAGCTCTGACTATATGAAATTGTAGGATCGTTTCGTGGCTGAGGAGTAATGCCAAACTCTACTATACTCACTGGTTGACGGGTGTGTGGTCATCTTGCCTGGTCGTTTCAGCGTCTCAACTAATTAAGACGCCCCGATGTATTCAGGCAATTCCCAATGTGAAATTCTCTATTCACAGTACTACTGGAACAGTCAACTCAAACTAAGTGCACGTCTCACAACGTACCAAATGGGAATGGGTGTCCCTCGTACCGAAAGGAAACTGCGCGCAAGATATATATCACGGGACATCCGCCGTCTTAGCAAGAATAATCCTCGCGACGTTGCCTCGCCAACCAGGAATTGCGTGACATTAAACTTCGCATAACGAAACTTGGTGTATACTTGGCGAATACGAACAATGAGGTGACAAATATCTTCGTATAACGTTCTTCAAAGCTGAATATAGTCTTGTGTGTATCTGTCATAAGAAAGACAGATTTAACTTAAACTGGACATCAGTTATCTTTTCTTGAATAACGGGTTGCATACCACAGACATACATACAATCACCTATCCATTTTGCCATGGTTATATAGAATTGTTCTTCATGGGGGACAAGAGTATTCTATGTGTAATTTGCGAGGAATCTTGAAGACCATTCATCCGAGAAGCCCCAGAGGCTATTGTGATAATTAGGGTCGAGAGCAACTGTATCCTGCAATAGTTCACATTGATATTAATTTAGAAGGGTGAACTTTATGATAATCGTATTAATTAATTAATCTTTGTCTGTTTACTTCAAAGATAAAGTTTAAATGATATAGTTGAAATATCATGATCATATATTTATCAAAATATTTTGTATTTAACATTGAAATTTTTTCAGTCAGCTCTCGT
Organism: Galerucella tenella; assembly: GCA_910591685.1. NCBI lineage: Eukaryota > Metazoa > Arthropoda > Insecta > Coleoptera > Chrysomelidae > Galerucella > Galerucella tenella. Next base: position 13,673 of record CAJUYH010000824.1, read on the forward strand.
GAATAGGATAAAATGAATGGAATTGGTAGTCGTATTTGAGGGCTGACAAAAGCACATGAAAATCCACCCTGAAAAAAATGACCGTCCATTTTGACACGCATGTCGGGCATATATCGACAGACGAGGGCTGATCCCCAGTAGAGCCCTAAAATCGCTTAGTACTGTCCATAAATAGTAATATCTGTCGGCCGCCACGTAGAACTCGTCGTTTGGTAACGAGCCATCAGCGGGCCCGACCACATGGGGCACACGTTAATCCCAGGAAGGGGTTACCAACCCTCATTCAATGATTCGCGAAAATTTGAATCCGCAATGTACTACAATGCTCGTATTGAAGGCGCTTGAGACTGAAAATCCTTTTTTCTTTGCATCTATATTAGCCCATTGTTGGTTGTATACACATACATATATACGTGTGCATGTGTATGTGTGTTCGTGTCTGGATGTGTACAAAGCGACAGGCGCTTGTCTCATTTTCTGTTTTCCTATTTGTTGTCATGCAAACCACCCTTACTTGCGTTCAAATCACTTTTCTTCCACCCTATAAGCTTTTATATCTTATCCTATTCTTCTCTCTCATCTACTTTACGCTTCTCCGTTACTCTAATGATTTTTAGAAGACGACGGAACCGCGACGTCGAACTTTAAGCCGTCCGACACGATATTAATTAGAATAGCGTCTCAGGGCGCACACTATTTTCCAGTTTGGTATAGGGAGAGACTTAGTGACTTGACTTGATTTCGAGGTCGTAGATGACATTTGAATTGGGGAGAAGTAGGTAAGAAGAAGCTGAGGAGTAAAGCGAGATAGAGAGTGAGAGAAAGTGAAAGACTAGGACGAAAGTGAAGGATGAGAAATGCTTGGCAATCTACAGTGCGGCAAATCCCGGAGGAAGTTAGCACGGATTACCGCGGGCATCCATCACTCGTTTCTTTCCAGTCGTCGGCAGGAGAGTAGAAAAGAGCGAGAGGGTGATTTGGATAAAGTGGCGGAGGTGGCTTCCAGCCGCGATCAGGCAGGGTCGCATTGTCCGCGAGTGTTTGCCGGGATTAGGGGTCGATTTTAAGGAGCCGGATACACCGGTACGAAGACACTACCTATACATAGTAAATGCTCCATGGTAGACTGTACATATGTATATATAAACCCTCCACTTATACACCCGTCTGAGTTACTTGACTCTAAATAAAATGTCCCGGCGGGAGTATGACCGATGACCTGAATTAATTTCATTCTTATACTACTTAAACATTAATCTCTCTAGACTTTGCACTTTCACATTGTGAAAATGTTTTATATATCACTGTAAAATGAACAAGAAAGAACCATATCTTTCTTTGTTAAAATACTTTGAATATAATATTCTATTTTATTGCTACGATGTTACTGGTGCTCTCCCTAAAATTATTACAACTCTTTGATGTATACATGTATATTAGTGACAAAGTGTGCATCGTCAATTAAAATTGACTTTGAATAATCGTCTGTCAGTTGACGTGTAACTATCAGATCGTTACTAGCGATAATTACTTTGTCGGTAGTATAGGTCCACGCCGAATTTCAATGTAACACGATCATATATATATGCCTATATACATATATATTCATACCCATCGTCCCTTTAAAAAGCCATTAAACTCTGTGATGATTAGATGGGCGTGCATGCACGAATAATATCTCATAATCAAAGCGAAGCCTATAGCGTAGTAGCTATGCAACGGGTAAAAGCAAGACAGAATATTAGTCAGACTTAACGTGGCGATCTGTCAACCGCGGCGGTGTATATCGAAATAGTGCGGTGGAAAAAAAAAAAGAAAAAAAGGGTGGCGCGAATTGCATAAGGAAAGAAAACTCAAAAGGGCACTGCAATAGTGTTGGGATTGGGGGATCGCAGGAAAATCTCAACCCTTTTACACTGGGTCACGTGGCATACTGACAGCTCGGCGTGATGCGACGGGATGACACGTGACCATCATGTTCGTGTTTCTAGGGTATATACGCGTGTCAAATGGTAAAACGCCATCGCCCTCTTTTTTATTTTTTTTTCTACCCGCTGAAAGTGTCTTCGATTTTGTTTTAATATTGTCATCTTATTCATTAAAAAAAGGGGATGAAGATGGCGCCAAATTGAAACCCTCCTGATACAGCATAGAATTTTCCTCTATTTTCCTTTTTTTTTTTTTCATTCATTATTATTTTTGTTTTTTTCATTTTTTATTTTGTGTCCAAGAAAATTTATTTGGACAGAGGGCAACGCTCCAAGTTTGTTGAATTGAAATGAAAATAGAGGAGAGTGTGTGAGAAGCGATGAGAAAAGTCGTATATAGAATTGTGTGCGCGAGGGTGCATGGACCGTGAGTGTCCTCAGCTAATTCTTTTTCCCTCGGGAGACTTGCCCTTTCGACGCTATTTTCTCATAGTGACGTCACAGCGTCCAGTGTACTCCCTGAGCTTTCGGAATCGCGGAAGACGCGCACACGTTAATGGCATCGTAAAAGTTAACGACAATGTTCCTCCTGCGTCTCATCGGGTGACCGCGGCCGGCAGCTATCCCGCCCATTTGGCCATTTCAACATAACCTCCGTTTCTATATCTTTCTCCCATTCTTTGACTCTAACCGGCGCGTCGTTTTGAAAAGAGAGAATTCGTGTGCTGGCGTCCTAAATTAGTGGCTTGTACGTGGAATTAATTTTGCGGGCGTCCGAAAAGTACTTTGACCTCCGGCGCGTTCGGTTATTTGTCTGGCGGATATTTATAAGCCGACAAAAAGCCATTGGGGTCGAAGTGATTGTATTTGGTGATCCGATATAGAATTGACGATAGTTATATACATATATATATATATAAAGGGAAAAAAGAAAAAAGTATTCAACGACCCCATCAATTTTCATTTTCTTTTGTTATTTTCAACACAATATTTTAACGATGCTTTATATTATTGACATCACCAAAGAAATTGTATAAGTCTCACCACGATAATTGGCAGCAGGGATGCTTAGCATATTTCTGGTTCTAATCACAGACACCAGTCGCTAAGTAAGGGTGGTTTAAAATCTCTCTCATTCCCGAATGTCAGACTTTACTTCTCCACCTCCCTATACTTCTGATGCGCTTATATATATATTCTCCATCAGTAACATGGCTGCAATGTTATACCCGTCTGGCCCACCACGGATTCAACGATGCCGCCCTTGTTGTATCCAAGATAGGGCTTAGGGAGCAACCAATCTGCTTACAACCCCCTTAGCTTGAATAATTAACTGGGGAAGGGAAGAGGAAAGAGACGAGAGGAGCGTAGGGAGAGAAAACTCACTCGCATATATACACGACGACTTTTTGCTCGTGTCATTTATTACGAAACCACCTTGTTCGTTAACTTCGTATTTGAATGTGAATGGGGATTTGAATGAGCTTAGGAACAGGTAGACATATATTTAACCCTATACATTTTTTTTTTTTTTTGGTTTTACTCTTTTGATCGATCATCTTTTGCAATTCGTTACACACGACTGGAACAAAAAATGAGACACGTTGAAAAACGTTTTTTTTTTCTTTTTTTTTCACAATCTCTATTCATGTTGTCTTGATTGCAAGATGGGGTTTTGTTGGATATATTTTCTTTTTTTATTTTTTCAAAGTCGATTCGTTCATTGTTGCAAGCCCGATCGTTTTTATCGCCGCATCGCGCATACATTGGCACGTTATATATTACATAAACGAAATGATGTAGGTCTCGCCAGAGATCGTTAATTCTTCGGTCATTAGTCACACGTCACAATCTCACGCGCAACTAAATGTGAGTACACATGGTCGTTTATATACATATATATATTTATGTATAAAAAGATATACATGTAATGAAGATAGATATGTGTTGGGCTGTGGATGCGGGTAAATATTTATTAGGCGCACGATAGATTCTGATAAAATTGTGTATATTTGCATTGGGTTTGGTATAGAATTGCATATAAACACGCATTTCATTTGCTTAAACCCGCTAGTTTCAAATAGCGCAGATTCGTCAAAACAACACATACTACTCTGTGCGTACAATGTATATATAAACGAACGGAGGATTAATGGCAATTTAAAATGTTCCATTAATAAAATTTATTCCATGACCAAAACAAAAAAAAATTCATTTTATTTCCCCATCGACACTTTTATTTGTACTTTCATGAATTCTTTTTCATTCTATTTCACTGTTATTCTGTTGACATATTTAAAACAAATCAATAATTCATATTTAAAACATCAATGAAAAATAAAAGAACCCTATATAGAAATTATTGATTGAAATATTTTATTGAGAGAGAATACTTCTATCTCTTTTAGAAGTGAGTTAAATTTATAGAGGGAGGCGGTTTAAGAGATGGAACGATTAATATGCCGCGTTTGCAATTACTCTGATTTGTCGGGTGTCTGATCCTGCCACCGCGCGCCCGCCCGCACGAGAATGCGCGAGGGGATCAGTGAAACGTTACTTTTCATTGCGAGGGTCGTTAGGTTTATTACAAAATTTCATAGCCATCCAACGGATTCACGGGTCCGAGCTCTTGTGACGGATTATATAACATTCAAGTGGCTCCACGGAATTCAATTAATATTTGTACCCAATATAAGTACATATATACTTATACATATATGTTAATTCATCTTTTACACATTAATTAAGAATTTTCAAAGCGCTGTGCAGACATGTTCAAGTGTTAAAACAAAAATATGCCTTGATCTTACAATACACATTTCAATTATTTCAAAATTTCATTTTATAATTAAAATGAAATTTAGTGAATCGTACAATATTTGTTACGTTCCTTCTCATTATCATTTTTTTTTATTCTTTTTTTTTCAGAAATCGTAGCAAAATGAGGTAAAAGATGTGGTGCTCACCGTTGATCGTTAACTCTTGCGCCTTGGCTGACCCCTGGAGCCATTTCCTCTTTGCTCATTGCCGTGCTGTACGCTGACTGAGTAAGTACAATCGCTTTTAGTCCATACTGTATTAAACCCCACGGGCCGACGGGTTAGGGAAGATCATTATCAGAGGCTTAACCACGCGAGAATTTTTAATCAGAGGGTTGCGCACCCCTTCAGGGTAATACCAGCCTCCTTGTCTATCTCTCTCACTCGCCCTCACTGATATCTCTCGATATGTATATGTCTGTACAACTATACAATTTTAGCCTCCTCTTTTTCAACCCTGATGTAATACGAACAAAAATTGTCACCTTGGCTATATTTAATTTGCAAATTTATCGGCCGACAGACGTGACAGAACTTTTGCATTGTAAAAAATTGAGAGACACTCTCTTGTCGCGTTATAGGTGGCCACCTACTCCCCTATTGAATTACTCCCTTTAATGCATACATATATTTATATATATATACGTATACAGTCATCGAAGCCACGTCGTGGCGTTGGAGTTTCATATTTAAACGCAAATGGCTGTGGCTATAAATTTCATTATCACAAATGGAGCGTCTGTGAGAGATAGTACACGTCGACGTAAAATTATAATAATTCTTAACAATTTAACATTATATTTGTATACAATTGGTAGATAAATAAAAGCTGAATAACAATAATTTTGACGAAAAAAAAAACAAAGAAAATAAATAAATTTTGAAAATGTAATCTTATATTAATTGAAAGATAAATTCAAGACGACAGTTTTAACTTAATCACAGTCCGCTACGCAAACGACCACTATCTGTGCGCACTAAACCAAACGAACCATGTCCAGATTTTCGTGTAATGGCATACATATATATATATATATATATATCCATAGAAACCCTCGATTAGCATCATCTTGAGGACTTATATATCCTCAGTGAGTATCCCATGTGCGTTTCGCATGCATTCATATGCAAAACTGTATACCGGATAGTGACCACCAAATTTACATAACGTCAGATTTACCGTGATTTCAGTTGCCTCAAGGGATACACAACTTTGGCAGTAGCAAAACTTGCTGCAGAAATCTGTGAATCCTGTTCCTTCTCTATTTTATCCCATACACATTTACAATATATATATATATATATTCTCTATGTATAGGGATTTTGGGAAGTTCTGTCGCCGCTCCATCTTTACTAAAGTTATTAAATCACTCTGTTTCACAATCTCCCTCTTTGATCTGAATATATAATCAAGTGATATAATAAATTCAATCTTTCGCAGTGTTTATCCATACAAGACATTACCTACTGCACATTCATAAAATTATTCAGCTGCTATTCATAAATTATTCCAAAGGGGAAGAGATGAAAAACAGAATAAAAAAAAAGCGTAAACACATAAGAGATCCAACAATCATTGAATCTGAAATCACTTAATCATAGTAGCAATTATCCTGAATCAAATCCAACATTTCATTCAACGCATGAATGAGAGGTTGAGTTTGGGTAATCCTTCGGATAAACATTGCTTTCTTTATTTCTCTACACGCCCTTAGCAACACACACTCCATCTGTCTCTCCCTCTCATGCTCATTCTCGTATTCTTCTTCTTCTCTTTATTCTGTTTCTCGCTAATACGCTTACATTTTCGTGTACGTATCGAGTATCCGCGGAGCCGTGAAACGCGGTATTATCAGATATATATATATATACTCCCTTCACCTCCCTTATAAATATACGTGTCCCCTCCTTATATATGCTGGTGTGCCTTTCATAATAAATGATGTCTCGAGGCCTTAATGGTTTTTTTTTTTTTTTCGTGAAATGCTCACAATTCTCCTCGTCTCTTTGATCGATTACTTTTGTCACTTCACTTTGGATTATACCCGAATGAACGCAAAAAGCATTAAATATACTTTTTAATTAAAGGAACTCAATTATTTTTAGAGACTTCTAAATATATATATATATATATTAGTTAAAATGAAAATGTGACGATGTTACTGGAATATATACAATGTAACTCGCTCTTATGAGCCAAGTCATGATCCACAAATTTAAAGTCTTATTCCCAATGGAATCAAAGTTGCCAACCACCATCGGGTTATAATACTCTCCCTGTTGGCTTGGCGTTATGTATATATCTTCCCTTGCTATATATAAATATATATATATTTATGTATATGTGTGAGCTTATATATTTTACATGTACATAAATGTATGGGTAGACTGTACTGTAGTGTTTATACGGATTCAGAACGTTTTACATATATATAATATACCTATACAATGTATGTGTTCATGGTGTTGGATGAGAGTAGAGTCTCTTGGTCGTAATGACCACTACAATTCTGCCTCCGTAAACCGCTTCACCCTCAATCCTCTCGCCACTCTGTACACAATACTCGCGCACACGCGCGCACATACACTCATACTTGAATTTCGTATATACAACGTATCGTTTGTATGTATACGCACGATATATACCAGTACACACGTGCAATCCTATAATTAAATCCGTTAATCAAGGCTTACGGCTACGGAGTGACCCTATCAACTTGGTTTATTGTGATCTGCGTAATCTACGCTAAATTAAGACGAACCGAATGTCGACTACCACCGCGCAGGGTCGTGCGAAACCGCTCGTTACCGTTTCTCCAACCGTGATTGGGAGAATATTGTTAAGCAAATGGCTTAAGCAATTGGATTGGATTGATCTTGATACACCATATATGTATTTTCAATCTGCTATTTGTCTACGAACAATAACGTATATTTTTTTCGTCATAGGTATTTTTTTATTATTAATTAATCGATTGATAATTGACAAAGTTATCGTTTTGGATTAAAAAAAAAATTTTTAATCATTGTATATTATTTATTTTTAATTGTTATTGTATTTCGAATGATTAGTTGAATATATCCGCCAATTTCCAGCCATTTTTTCTGACATTCTTACATTGAAATGACAAAACTCGAGTGTATATATATATATACATATAAATGTATGTATGTTGTGTCGCGGGTTCGAACATGAGTACCCAATGGCTGAAGTGTAATTGGCACTGGTGAGTGAGCCACTCGTCTTGGTTCATTAGAGAAAATATCTTCCCTATTGTCAAGGGCTTATATACCCGTGTCTCTCGGTTGCGAGAGGACAGAATTATTTTTGTTTCGAGTGGATACGGTCACTCGATGCCTGCGCACTCGCGCCCATTCGTATATTCGCTTTTGCCATATCTTTTTGTGACGCGTATATCAACACCGAAAAAAAAAAAAAAAGAAGAAAGAAAGTACGAGGGGAAAAATTCAAGTCGATGCGCGAGCCCGCCTCTTTCTCGGCTCGTTTCATTCTTTCTTTCGTTCACGACCACTCTGTTGCCCACGGCTCTGATACATATGTATATATATATATATATATATTTGTATATAGGGGAAGAAGGTTTTGGGTTTACTTCCAAACGTGAAAACGTGGAAAAGCTTGTGACAGTCTAATCTTCTCGAGTATCGGAGAGAATAGGCCTTGATTCTCGTGCAATGTTGGAAGGGAAAATTGACCCCAGCTTCATAATGATTTTTTTTTGTTTCCCTTTATGTCACTTTTTTTCTCTATATCTAATTTTTTGCTCTCATTCACTCGCTCACATTTCCCGTGCCTCGAGTACACATTCTCTCTCAATGTCACTTGACTCACTTTTTCATTTAAACTGTCATCTCAAGTTATTATTTTGCCCGACAGTTTTTTTTATTAAAAATCAAAAAATAAACATAAAAAACAAAAACAAAATTAATTATGATATCATCATTTTTATTTCCAACTCTTAAATTTTTATTTTTTCCCGTATCAATTTAAAATGCGTATGTAGAAGACAAATTTTATAAATAAACAGAATTTTATGGCCAGTATCTACAATTTCTCAATGGGATCTCAAGCGGATGTATGAAATATTTATAAATATATATAATATGGTGGCAAAGAAAAAGTAAGAGTAGGTAGAATGAAAAAAAAAAAAAAAAAGCGAGAACTAAGAAACCGCAAACGTATATGCACTCAACGTGCCCAAGGCCCATTGAGAGTGAAAAACGCTTGTGTATAATGACCAGCATGTTTGCCCAATAGAATTAGCCGCAAAAGAGGGCGGATTTTATTGCGTGAGTCGCGCAGTATATAGAAACACCTTTTCCATCGTTGAGACACTGTACGAACAATGGAATAGATGTGTAGTATTATATGTGAAGTGGTCGATCCGGTCAAAGAGAAAGACTTGTTGATATATATTGCATATGCTTGCATATACCGGTGCGAACACGTTGCTGTAAATATATACACACATACATATATGTATATATATATAGGTTCTAGACACGATTCTCACTCGAGCGTACAAACTTTTGGCCACTTTTGCGGAGATGATGATGACGACAACAACACGACAACAAGAATTGTAGTGATATAGGTATACATGTATGTATTATGTGATGTGGAGAGAGTTTGAGGTGTACTCGGGCGTACGAAAGATGTAATATACGGGTGTGGGCCTTTGTTGAATGAGTGGATTGTGCGTTGCAGAAGAAGAGAGATCTTCACGCGGTTGTTATGAGTACTTGTGTGTGCTTAGTCTCTCTTGGTGTATAAACCAAATGCATATATATACCTGCATTGCATATACGAATGTACATGTCCCTAGAGAGCACCTGTTGAAACGAGTCGACAACAACATCTATATATATTGGCCAACTTGTATACATCTATATGCATACAGGAAAGTTCATTGTGGTGATGTTTCTATATATGTAACTTGCCTCTCGGCAATTTCATATTCGTTTGAAATATTATTGATGATTTTATTCCCCAATGAAATAATTCAATTATTACTTTCTTTCGTTTTTTTTTGTTTTCATCAATTTTATGTTTGAGTAATTGTTTATTAAAATTAATTTCTATATGTACACTTCAATTTATTTTTAGAATTCGTATTGAGTAGTTACTTACCATATTTTGTATTTACATACATGTACATTATACGTGTATATATCTGTCGTGTGGTTTGAAAAAAAAAAATTTGTGAAAACCGCAAAATTATTCAAGAGTTATATTCTTATACAAAAAAAGTCTTTATAGTACATAACATGAATTTACATTCACCCGTCAACACACGTGCGCATCCATTAAAGGGACACACCTGCATGAAATCATACGTGATATTTTGATCGAGTATATGTAACTGTACAGTGTAATATGTTTGAGTATACCAGAAACATAAGTTGAATACTGTTGTGTTTGTGTATAGTGAAGAGGACGCCAAAAAAAAAAAAAAAAAGTTTTCAAGAGAGATTATTTATAATCGCACAAAACTCAGGCACCTGCCAAAGGGCTTTCCCATGCAACTCGAAATAGTCGTGACGATAAAAAGAAACAAGTTGCGCAGTACGTTCACGCCACAAGAGTGGATAAAGTCACGAGATGGTTTAAATATAAACGCGTGCACCCGCACTGTGCATGGTAAAAAAAAGCAAATACGTATATGTAATACAAAAATAGCGTAGTGTATACTCTCCCACGTTGCTCGTTGCATTTTCGTATATGCCGATGACGAATGTAGGTGGGTGGCTTGTCACATCTTGCATCTCAAACATTTTAATATACGACATATTTTACATTTTATGTCTTATGTTTGTGTTGTAATTCTGCAAATACTGATGATAAATTGAAAATATTCCAATAATAAAAGAGAAAGAAATAAAATAAAAGTACATGCTGAATAGTATCTTATCATTATTCTGCGATACGATGATTATTTTATCATGAGCAATATAATAATATTGACATGTCAATGTTTACATTGGATGAAATATATCTATTAAATATGTATACACTGCAATCAAATATTTTTTTTTTATCACATTCATTTGATGCTTTTTATATTGTACCGCACAACTATTGTCATAATAATATCAATCAAAATCAATGTTCAGATTTTTTACTATCGTCAAAGAAAATCGAGGGAAAATAAAATCCATTATTGTAAAACGATTTGATGCTTTTAAAAATAATTCAAAATGAACGAAGACAAACTGCTACACCTCTATACTAACCGTCTCCCCTACACATAGTTTCAAAAATGAAGGAGAAAAAAAAAATAAAATGACAGATGCACATTTTCACTTTAGCCTATTTCTCTTGTGTGGACATGAAGGATATATTATACAGCCTTTAGGGGTGACTATAAACGACACGGAGAAACCCTTCGTTTATCTCGGAAATGTCAAAAAAAAAAAAGGCAAAAAATAACATACATTCATATATTTTTATATATATATCTACATTTCCAATATAATTCATTTCCCAAAAATGTTTACAGATATATATATATATATATGTACCATATTTTATGCTATTAAAAATACATTACATCCTTTCGCCATTTGGACTGTGTCCGATGTACGTTCCGCTCATGTCTGTCGAGATAAAAAAAAAATCTCGAGAAAAGAGTAAATTTCAACCCTCAAATATTGTATAATATAGATTTTATTGGTAGGGTAAACCCGGTAGCGTGACGGCTCATTACCCTGTTCGTGGTGGACATTGAGAGAAAGATGAGTGGTGTATAGTGACCCTTCACTAGATATATATGTATTTCAAACATAGCATATATGTTGAGAGTGTATTTACGCGGCGCAGAGAGCCATGTGTTACTCGATACCGGACTGCCATCGCGGACCCCTTTGGTCAACCTTTCACATTATAAAACCATAAAGCATCTATAGCATCACAATGCTTTCTCTCTCTCTCCCTCTCTCTTCCAATGTTCATGCTCTCCCTCGTATTATATCTTTTACTCGACCTTTCGTTCTTTTCCACTATCTTTCATTCCTTCATTTAGAATATGCGTTTATATATATGTACAATTTTTCCCTTGACATATAATATATATATATATATATATATATATATATATGTGTGGGTGTGTCCCGTGTGGCTCATGTGTCTGCGCTGCTCTTTTCACTGAAGAAGGAAAAAAATTGCTTTTCCAATTCCCTTCGTGCTTGCCAAGTCGTTCAACGTCATTAGATCCTCTATGATAGAACGTGACGACCGAGGGTTATGTGTGCGACATCAGTGAAGAATAAAGAGTGGAAAAAAAAAAAATTATTCACGTATGATCTTTCTGATGGTGAATTCATCGCCTGTTAATTTGATTTTTTTTCTCTTTTACCATCTCATGATGGCTTTTCTTTCAATACATTTACGGGATAAAAAATGATTCACCTTTTTTTTTTCATGTATGAACGATTTAAAATTGAGGTGGCAGACTGCGTGGCGATACTTGTGTTTTATATAATGTATTTTGCTTGAGTCATGCAGATAAAGATGATGGTGTTGGTATTGATGGGTGGTGTGGGAGGGGACCCAAGCACGAGATGCTTTATCTTTTACCAGCGAGCTCTTGACGAGAAACAGACACCATACACTTTGACAGTGGAGAAACACTATGTATATACATATGAATGTATCATATACCACACTATAGAAACGTGACACACACTTAATGTTACTTATTATTATTATTTTTTATTTTTTTTTCCTTTGTCCTTTTCTTTTCAGTTTTATTTTTTATTCTTATCTCCAACATTTTATCTTTATGGCAACGATTCAGGTTTATTATACCTATACTTTTAAATTCCATTATTTTTTCTTCAACTATAAAAGAAAAACAAGACTATATTTTTATAATTTGATGGAATGAATATGAATATTATTCAATAAATGGCGGGCAATGGACATAATGGTAGTAGGTGGCTTTCAATAGAATTTAATATTTAAGAGTTTGTGAAAGGACATTTTTATTTCCATCACTGTGACCTACTCGTGGCAATATAATAGGTAGCCTTTATAACTAACTATAGATGAGAATAGACTCGCTTATATTGTTACTGGGGACATAATCTCTGTCCCAACATGTCATGAACATCTATTTCTTCACCTATAAATACACAGAGGAGACTGGTGTGTATATGTATACAATACTATATGGTGTTTTTCTAATATTATATATCCTAATGTCTTTGTGGTGTATGTGTGTGTGTGTGTGTGTGCGTGGGTTCCGTTGTGTCACGGTACGCAATCATCAAAGTATACATGTAATGCTTTAACATAACAACGCGGCGAAGTAAAAGAGTAGACTGTATCACAAATATAACCTGAAGGATCAGCAGAGTGACAGAGACAGTGTGATTGGATTCTAACCTGGATATATTATATGTGCGTGTGTATGTCGGCGCTTCGATCTTTATGAGTCACCGTGAATTCGAGTAGAAATACCGGGTCGTTGGCTGTACAAACATCAGACGAATCCCTTGGGGACTAAATATCTTCGGCGTATGTATATGTATATATAGTTCAATACTACCACGATTCACTTAATGTTCACACGAATCATTATGGTGTATCTTGTATATAGATATTCCTTGGAGAGTTTAATTGAAAAGAATAAAAAGGATTGGATAAATTTTTGTGGTCTCACGATTAATCCATAAAATCTAATATTTTTTTCGTAATATTGTATTATAAATTTCGAATGATATTAATTCACTTTCATTCAAATATATCGTTGTGAGAGAAAGAAAAAAGTTTCAATCCATTATATTTTTCCAATTGAAAATATATCTATAATGAAAAAAATAAAATAAAATTATTTGCAATCAACTTCTTTTTGTCATACTGTCAATTTTTCTCCCCTTGACTCTTTTTTTTTTATATAAAAATAACTCTTTGATAGATTTTTTTTCTTTTATTCGTAGGGTATATAATATAATAATTTTCACATTGCCACACATACAAAAGGGTGAAACTATTTGTCAATTCTACGAGCTGTAAATGCGCGTCCATTTCGTTGCATTCTTTTTCACTATTATTATCTCCCTACGGATATAAAATAATACAATAAATAATATTGACGATGGCACGGGTCCCAATGTCAATATTATATCGATGGAACATGCATGTATATATATATATATGTGTGCGTGTGTGTATATGTGAATGTAAGGTTGCACATTTTTTCAAATGCTACCACTGCATTTTGTTTTTTTAGATTTGGCATTGGTTGTATGTGCATCAGAATCATGAGATCGTTGGGTCGTTTCTCAGGTAAAAGGTAATAAATATTACGACAATGTGAATTGTTTGACAGTAACGCTAATGACATGTCTCTCAGATATATAAGACTTATACTTATAATAACCGTAAACCGATACAAAGACGACGGTAAAATCGAGGAAATTGAGTAGAACGTGGTAGATCCCTCGGGCGTATGACTTCTTCGTCTCCGCCCTTTAGATAAATGTCATATTTTTGCGCTTGACTTCATTCACACTTCGTTTCTCTTTAAATGTGCAACCATTTGAGCTTTAATGATGGTAAACGACGGTTTATAATCTCATAATGATACTCAATGATATATCCTGAAAGTTAACGAATGTTATATACTTTTGTTCTTTTTTTATTTTTTTTTCTTTAATACTTTACTGCACACTCCAAAAAATATTTCACTTTGAACAAAAATTTTATTTCATTTTGTTTTTTTTTTTATGTATTTTATTCGCAACATTTTATTTATTTATTTTTTTTTCTTTGTCGGGTCGTTAAACATTTTTTTCACAAGGGCGAAAATTATATTGCTCGAGATATATATCACACGCAAATAGTAGTTACGTGACACGTAGTTATTTGTTCGCTTTTTTTTTCTTCTTCTTTTTATAGTTATGATGGGAACACACGAAAGATGAAATTCGAATCAGGAGTGAGTCAATAAGTTTATTGTCGTCACTGCATTATACTTTTCTATTTTCTCTCTCGCATGTTTTTGCGTGCCACCAACTAATAAAGCTGCTCCCGCTAATTTCTACAACCCTCGAGACGTGAGAGCGAAATATAGGCAAAGAGGGGTGCGTTCAAAACGTATATATATATATATATATGTAACACTAAGGGATTTTAGTGCGGGGTCTGCTTCAAAACCACCTACGGCGACGGAAATACGCTTTCAGACCTTTTGGGGGCTTTTAGATTCCAATCTAATAAATACTTCCTTCGTTCATTTTCAAGGGGGTGAAAACTCAGTAGGCCAAAACATTTCCGGGATCTCATCGTTTTTCGTGTACTCCTTCTTCTTTTTTTTATTTATTTATTTATTTTTATTATGGCCCTCCATCACACCTGTACACATACACGATAATTGCAGCACCATCGCCACACAGAAAGATAAAAGATATATCGTGTGAATCTACTAATTGCCGTTAATAAGGAAGTGGCAAATGTATATTCTATTTGTAACTTCCGCTATTTAATGTTCTAATGGTTTTATTTATTTTTTTCTTTTTCCAAGTCAATATACACTTCTATGACACCGATATTTTGATTCCATCGACTAACCCGACAATAGACACACACCTGTACGTCAGAAACAGCGATAAAAAACAATTTATCTGACAAATATATTACTGGAAATTAACTGACATTAAATGCTTTGAAAAATCGTCTAACCGTCCTATTAAATGCGATAGTAATCTCAATCTCTTAAATGAATTAATACGGAAACAACAATAGAAATAAATTATAGATAGATAAATAATAAATGGGTGTGTGCTTATTGTCGTACTTTTCGAATGGAAAAATAGTCAGTCCGTATCGCTTTAAACACCAAAATAATCCAATTAATCATTTTAACGACGCAGGTAAAGAGTCATTGGACGCTTCAGTCGTTCACTTCGTTACGATAATTAACTTTTGTTCCTTCTTTCATTCTTTTTTTTTTTTTTCGTTCATTCTTCGCAGCTGAGTGTCGTTATCGATCCATGAAAGGTTGCAACTGCACAATATATATATATATATATATATATATATATATACACCTACCCATCGACGAATACACGCCTACGATGTACATTTAGCCATTCTATCTCTACGTTTTCATTTTTTATTCTTTTTATTTTATCGATGCATGTTTGTGTCCCGCGGGATCAATGTAGCACAAAAATAAACGTACAGACGTCGAGCGTTCAGTGATATATATATACTTACTGATATATTGAGACAGAAAGAGGTATTAAGTGTAACGCTAACGACTTGGAGTGTAATACTGAAAGATTTACAGCCAATCAGTGAATTACCCCAGTGCAAATGCCATCAATCGCTACGAATAACGTCGATCACCCATTTATATAGTTGGATAACAATGCGCTATATATGTAAATATATACATATTACATATATGGATATGTGTATGCTCTAGGCTAGAATTCTACGATGTTATTTTCGGTTTATACCCGTCTCATCCCGCACCCACCGCCGCTTATTTTATTCTATTATTCTTTTTCATGGGCGTCGTATCGTCGGAGCAGCGGCGCGGATAGAGGCGCACCCACGATACCCCATAATTCAAGCTCGGTGAGTGCGCGGGGTTGTCCAACCTATTTCACCACTCACCCGTGTCCCAGACAATCCTTTACCCTGTCACGGAATCCCATATGTAACTCTTGCGCATTTATTTTCTTTCGCGATACAATCCCGTCGCGTGTGTGATCGATTATTCTTAATGCTGATTAATTTTTTATGTATATATATATATATATATATATAACGTGGATGTAACGCTACATTCATGTAAGTTTCATCAATTGTGACTTGTATGATGTAACGATTTACTAATAACCGACGATTTGTGTACAAGAAAAAAAACCCCATATGTTGTACAAAATTTATAATAATTATATTGTATATTGAATTGTAATTAATTAATTCTTCGGTAGTATCATTTTATGTACATTTTTTTTTCTTTTCACTATCAATAACAATTAAATTTACTCCTTTATTCTCGTAGAAGTCATTACAATTGAAAAGTATATTTATTGTCTATATGTGTATTAAAAAAATTATATATATATATAAAACATGATAAAAATGGTCAAGTGAAGTCCATCAACAATCGGCGCCATTGTTATATTTGTGCAAGCCTCAGTATGAAACAATAGACACTCATGGGGTATAAATATGTTGCATCATAATAACTCCTCATTCAATACCAACATATAACTGACCGAAGAAGTTTGGTCGTATATTGACGCTTTAACGCTCGCTTCACGGTCAATAAATGAACTGTCGCGCCCTTTGTACCCATATATATTTATATATATATATATTTATATTTCCCTTTTGACCCCCTTTGCGTCACCTCCCTCTGGTTATTGTATATAAAAGCAGTCACGTGTCTGTACGTGTATATATGAGGGTCGGTGAATAGTCTATGGTGTTTCGGAATAGAGATGGTCTCACGATGGGGTTCTTCGCTCTCTCTCTCTCTCTCTCTCTCTTCCTCTCTTCCTCTTTCTCTCATCCACTCTGCTTCAAATACCAGTATTTTTTTTACTCCTCATCATCTATACACTTATAAACATTTGTACGTGTATTATAGGTAGGTATATCTATACTCTTTCAATCACTGAGTATTTACGTGCGAAATATCAATCTCCCATTTTGTCTTTCACTTTTCCCCTAGGTTACATTTGTATATTGGTGTGGTTTGTGTTCGATGATGTGACCAGCAACCATCACTCATTAACGCCCCAATGTTGCACCGAGCGTCGACACAATACAATATAAATACAAGTATATATCTGTGTTATCTTGACTTGCTATTCTCGACCATGGCACTGTATATGACGCGATGAAACTCTCCGGGAAAATCTTGTACACCGGACTACGATCCTTTGAATCATTTCCGCATCCATTATACTGACTTTATATATATATATATACATATATTTATTTTGGTTTGGCGTTGTGTAGTTGGGTAGTAGTGGCGACTCTTCCGGGGTGTGAAATGCGATGGATCAACGGATATTTCACCCGGAGATCGCTGTACTTTGTGGCCTCTACACACGCCGCACTGCACTGTGGATAGATGAGTGCTCGTTTATGACACTGTGTGTTATATTTGTATACATGTGTAGGCGTGATGGGATCAAAGTGTGTGCGTTTTGTATGTGCTCATACACGTGTCTTGAACTAATAATCGTAAATATACTTTCCATTACCCCTGGGGAAAAAAAAAAAATAATAAAATGGTGAATGTTTTTTCGAAGAATGGATTTAACGGAATACACAATAATTCAATTGGTCTGGTTGCGTTCCCGGTATTGCTGGGCGGATAAATATATATATATATATATATATTTATATATATTTTTTTTTTCTTGAGCGATATCGATACGAGTACATTGCGAGATTAGGTGGTATGTATATTATTGTTATTATTGCTATTGATATTTTTGAATAACTGTTGCGAACTGGTCTTTTTATTTTTTTGAATTATTTTTCTTTTGTTGTACACGCGAAAATTTTATAGAGAATTTATAAATTTTGTATTTTAAAAATTCAAAATTTAATTATTGTATAACGGCAGTATATACAGAGAGGGAAAAAAAAACGGTACTGTGACTGAAAATGAGTGAGTGTATGTAGTACAATGTGCGCACTGGGTGATGAAAAAGAACAAAGAGTTGTAAAGGTTAGCTTTAAAATTTCTCGTTTCGTGTTCTATCTACATTTTCACAAGATTTTACGGCTTTTTGGACGGTGGCGAAACGACGAGTTGGTATATGTGCCCAGACGAAAAGTGCCGCACAATTTACGACACATGAGCCAACAGAGTGTGTTATATATATATATAAATACACATATATTGTGTAAATATATTCACGAAATGATGGGTGGTGTTGGCGAGAATGAACAGTCCACTCTATTTTCATTGTCACGTTTCACCACTATTTAGACGCAAGACTATTTCAAAGAATTAACAGTACCAATTATTTTTTGCCTATTGTAAATTTTTAATAAATTGTTATTTCTTAATATTTCCACATATGAATAGATAAAAAAAAATTTTTAACAGCACAGTTTATTACATTCTGTTTATAAATATACACCACTTATCATTATTGATTTATATGGTGTATTCCTTTTATTTTTTGTTTCATCTTGTTTTTCCCGCATTTTTGCTGCTCATTCACAAGAGTTTTTGGGCGACGATGCGCGTCGGGGCTGATCGACTTCCTGGCACCGGTACCTATACTCCTCGCATTACGCTCTACGAGCGACGGTTTAAGGAAATCGACAGCCATTTTTCAACTCGCATTCTACATATCCCATTCTCTTTTTCCTACACATTTATATCGATATTCGCATTTAAAACGAATATATATATATGTTACAACAGCGCCTACACAGTTGAAAGCGCTTTGTGTGTCACCAGCTTCTCTATCATGTTGTCGTTCCGTACGAGTGCTTGAAAAATGTCAACTATATGCCGATTTTTTCTGTGTGCTCCTTGTTCTTGCGCGTCGTACCATCGTGAAAAATTGGCCTACGAATATTCTGACAGACAACGATTTATCTTCCACATTTTATATATACATATATATACAAACTAACCATGCGGACAGCTTGGCCGTGCGGTGGCGTCAAGCTCCTTCACAATTTTATATATCAATATCCGCGGTATAAAAAGATGTTCTGATGTTGTTTTTTTTTTTTTTTTTTTTTTTGAAACGTATATCCCCCCATTGCCCAAGCACCATATAGCGGTATATGGGGAGAAATGCCGACGGGAGTTTTAGGTTTCAAAATGATTGGGGTAAAATTGGGGTAAGCCGATCCGTGTATGGATCTGCCAAAACGAAAGTGAAAGAAAAGGAAAGTAAGAGACGTATAGAAATCTCTATTCTTCATATATATATATATATATTTTTTTTTCCTGTCTTTTCATCTTCTCTCTTCTGATGCGGCCCAGTAGACTTTTATGCCACCATATTACGATACTACGGTCAATTTGGACAATAAACTATACACACATGCAATCCTGAGGAATAAAAGACTTTTTCCAACTCTTCAGAGAGTTCCGATTTTTTTCTTTTCTCTATTTTCTATACCAATTATATCTTTCGTATCAATAATATAATGATCTCAACTATTTCGAGACTCAAATTTCACCTGGGAAAAGTCGCCACCAATATATATATATATATATTTCTTTCGTTTCATTCACCCTATAATTTCACGTAGCTTTGTCACAATGCAATGATATTCCAATAATGAAGATCGACAGCAACCACGTGCACATTTAATTTGTGTTTTCTTTTATTATATACGTATTGTCCTTTTATACTTAATACGTATATATATATATATATATATATATTTCTACTCCTTTATACTTTCCAAAAGTGTCTAACTATAATATAGACGCGTCTATTAGCCTCGACTGATTGGATCTCGTCAATGTTCAACGCATCAATTTCATCAAACGAAATTCACAAAACACATCAACCGCCAACATAATTCGTCTCACGGTACTTACAATTGTTTCCATAAGTGCAATGTGCGTCTGCTTATCGTTTGTGTTGATCGCCGTTCGTATATTAACAGTGAGCATAGAATTTTACGAGAGTGGACAACTGGCTTTTGTCATATCACGTGTAGTGATATGTGAGTGAATATTCACTTCGACAAAATGGAATACTGACCAGTGGTCAGTAGCAATTGATGTGACATTGACATTCGCTATTCATTTTCCCCATAAATAAATATAACCATACAAGAATTGAGAAATGGAAGTGGACATTGTCCACTAGTGGATCTCATGATCGTTTGTATGTGTTTAATTTGAATGTGAGTATTGACAACCCTTGAAATTCAACTGATACACTTATCTGTGTGAAGATTTCCCCGACAAAAATATATAAATATATATCGATTGTCAAGTATAGACAAAACGAAACACGTGTGTGCCTTGAGCAATAATTTAATTTTAATGCATATATATATATGTATATGAATTTATATATATATATACAAAAGTGGCAATATATTTTCTTATTGGCAGGAAGGCAAAAATAGAGCAGGGTGGAATATATATGAAATGAAGGGTGAATGAGTGCTATATTGTGACTAAAATATTTGTTATTTTACATCATGATAGGATGAGAAATGATAGATACAAGAAATAATTACTATTCTCGTGAATATTGATTTGATAATAGAAAAAGGAAATCAAATTAACGAGTAATTTCGATGTTTCATGTAGACTTTCAATTTGTTTGTGAATGATATTAATAAATATTTGTTTGTTTATTTATACGATTTGATAATGATAAAAAGTATGAGAGGCAGCAGTGCCAATGGCTTGTCGACAATTTTCCATTACAATTCATTTGTTTAGTCATTCAGAATAATAATAAGAAAATAATAAAAAAAGAAACGAAAAGAAACAAGCATATGCAGATAATGCGAAAATGAAAAGAGGGTAGGTGATTTTATATACATATATATTATATATAGAGGGTTGTGCACCCCCGCAAACGAGTGTCTACCACGACATGTCGAGAATTGCGGCAAAATTCAATTGCTCGATATCTGAATACCGGCCAATTACAGCGGGCGAGACACACACGACTCCCTCAACAATCCACGTTCTATCTCTTTTCCTTTTTCCCCAACGCTTCACATATATATATATATTTGTTTTTTTGTCGTTTTGCCACGCGGCAAAATTTGAATGTCATTTACATCCAAGTTTCATTCTCAATTTATTCCATACGACTCTTTTTCTCTCTTCATTTCTCTTTGGGGACGAGACTCACAATGATTTGCATTATTTTGAAAAAATATATTTATACATATATATATATATATATATATATATATATATAGAACGTACTCTCATTCTTTTTCTTGTAACGCGGCTTTTGCAAGTCAGATAATGTGAATATGTCTTGCTCTCTGAAGGCTTTAGAGGTGATATAGAATGTATATAAAAACCTGATAAATTGTATTTGCCACTTTGCTCGGATGATTTGCTTGGCGTTTACCAAAATGGTGAAGAAAAAAAAAAGCGAAGTGAGTAGTACGTATAATATGTTTATCGGATATACATGTTGAAGTGAAGTGGAAGTGTGAGAAGTGAGATATAGAATGGCCACGGAAGCTGAACGGTGACTCGTGCATATATGCCAAAAGAGGGAAACTAGAGAATCATCGATTACATTCTCCCTTCACTCGTATAAAATAGAGAGAAGAGGAAAGAAAAGAAAAAAACGTAGTGAGCAAAATAGAGAAGGATAAATTTCCGCCTTTTTTTTTCGTATTTTTCGCTCGTAACCGACAAGGCATGACGATTTCCTGCTGTCTCATCATAAATGTAACCATATAAAAAACCGAAAAAGATGAAAAAAAAAAATACACAATGCAGTGTGTAGAAGCGTGTGCAGTCTCTGCGATCCGTTAAATCGATTTCTACCAATCATTCTCACTTTATTTGCTCTGTTGTTGTTGCCGCTGTTTTATCGCCAACTTTGTGAATTTATTTATTTATTTTTTTCTCTTCCTCATCGTCGCAAAACTGTAACTATTTCAATATTGCATGTACACGCAAATACACTGTAGTAATATTTATTCACATTGGAATTTCATTCCGCGGTTGATAAAACGTTTTTTTTTTTATTGGTATAGTCAAAGAGTGTATGCGCGAGCCTTGTAAAAAAATCATGCAACTTGGCATATGGTTTCATGTGATATTTGCATACGAAATTAAACTGATATTTGCGGATGAGGATGTGTTCTCTCAACGAAAAGTATACATATAAAATATACACATAAATATATATATATATATAGATATATATATATTATATATGTATGTGTGTTGTGGACGAACCAAATGGCTCACTCGCTACTGACATATTCACAGAGACTTCACTTTTCTCTTTCACTTTCTCTCTCTTTCTATCCCCTATTCTCTATCCCTCTCTCTTTATCTGCCTGTCGTTGATACAAATCGTCTGCAAACTGTCCCTATAATTCATTCCTTCAGATGTTCAGTCCGAGAGTCACTACAAATCTATCCATCTCGCGTGCAAACATCCTATCATGTCTTTTGGTCCCGATTAATATATATGTATTTATATACATATAGTTAGATACATACAGATATATATGTAAACAGGAGAAATGAAATAGGAATGAGTGTGCCCAAAGAGCATATGTCTCCCTTGACATATAATAAAAATATTCATTTGAAACATACACATCTTTTTTTTTTCTTTTCTTCATCATCTCATTCCAGATACTATGCCGTTTTTGCGTTTCCGCTCTTCCTCTTTCGATATATACATATATATAGTTTCATCTCATCTGGCTGTTTCATTTTCCGCATATAATGTAATATTCGATATTTTATATATTCAACCTCGTCTATTGAATAAAATTTTCCTTTGATGTATGTAAAATCAGACTTTATTGAACGTGATATGCGTTGGCGGTTTGGCGGATTTCATTGAAAATCTATTTTCAAGAGTATTGAGATTGAGGAAAATTTGCAATTATGAGAATTAGAAGACAAGCATCAGACTAAATGTATATGTATATACGTATTTTAATGGATGCATGACAAGATAAATTGAATTTATCATTATGATATTCATCATAATAATACATCATGTATTTTACTAATGAAAATAAAAATTGTCACAAGTTGACTTGATATTTTAATCTAAACGAAACTTACCGATTGATGCTCTGAAATTTAAACAAATTTCCTTGTTTTAAATTTTTTCAGTATTTATTTAATGTTAATTGAATCTCATTTTTCCTTAAAAAATAATAAAAAGTATATAATATTATATACTTCAAGTGTTTCATTTTTATGTATACATGGATAATGATGTTTGTTGTTGTGCAGGATAGAAAAAAAAAAATATACAAATGTTTTTCAAATTATATGTATAGACAAGAGTTTTTCCTCGTGTTCAATTTTCTATATATAACGCTTTTATCATTTGCGTGGCACGCGACTCTTTTATTTTGTTACCATAGACCAACCCCCATCCGACACGGATACACATCGGCCACGTGGGGTTGAATCCTCATCTTCGCTATTGTTATTCGATTGACTGCGTCACTCACCCGCATGACCATAAATATATTGGTGCAGTGTATGCGATGTGATGAGGCGGAGATGAGATGAAAGGAAACAAAAAAATATAATAATAAAAGAGTATGAAGAAGAAAGAAGAGAAAGAGGGGGGGATGATGAGCGTATAAACACGAGTATCTAAATAATTTACCGATTGCGGGGAATATATATTTAGCGAAACTTCTCCCAACAGACCCTCGATACAACCAACAAGCAAAAAAAAAATAACCATGCAATAAGTAGTTAGCAGTCTATTCATTTGCTCTAACGCACGACACATAAACATGCAAGTTTATGGATATTTTTTTTTTGTTTGTTGTTTTTTTTCCTGCGCAGTTAGCGTGGGGTTTCCCCGAGGTCTTTGTGTCCATTCTCGGCTGTCGCCTGACAAAATTCCTCGGGGAAAATCGTGAACGGACGACCATTTGTGCTCCACACACCATTTCAAGTACCTATACTGCATTGCCGCACAAGTATATAGCTAAAACGGACCCCATAAAGATTCAGATAGTGGCCCGATGGACGTCGGTGAACACACGAGATTGTCGTTGGCGACGATGTCTTTATGCATATACATGTACATGTTGTATAGAATATATACTAGAAGTGTTTTGAGTATATATATATATATATATGCGTGTGTGTGTGTATGTGTATGCGGCGAGTGGCTAACTGCCTTACAGGTTGAATGGGCTAAAAGAAAAAAAAAAAAAAAAGAAAATTTCAACCCCCTTCAGACTATTTGTCCCGTCGTGCAGGCGACAATGAGACGATATTTTCACAGTAATCGCTTCCGCTTGGGAAATTCTCCAATGTAGGTACTTGAATAAATACAAGTATATAGATATATTGCACTTGGATTTGTCAACATAAATTGTACAGTAAAATAGTTCCATCTATATCCATACAATATATTTTTATTTATTATTGTTATTATTATTTTATATTTTATTAAGCCTTTGATGATTATGAAAACCATCGTACGTCAATATAGAGAAAATTCTTGCCAAAAAAATATATCCGACATTTCCACTGATGTTGGAATTTACACGACAGCATTTTTAATCACACAAGCATTTCTATATGCTATACGAGAGCTTTAATATAGGAGCTATGTGGTTATGCATAGTAATGAGTGTAAAAAGAGCGCAACTCGAGTTGTAGATGGGTTAGCACGTGACAGCCACATATATACAAGCAAAAGAGATGCGAGTAAGAGAAAGAGAGAGAGAGAGAGAGAGAGAGGTGGCAGGCATGAAATGCTTTTGACTAAAAACTCCATCTGTAGGCAAATTGTTTAATTACTTGGGATATTACGTTGGGCTATATGCCACAGAAGCTTTCATTTGTTTTCTTATTTTATTTCGCGTGCAATTTATAAATTATGATTGAAGTTTCACATTTGAAAATGAAAAAGTATGAAAGAAAAAAAAAAAATATTAGCATCATAACAATTATCCATCTAAATACGGAGATGAAAAAAGTAACATTGCATGAAAAGAAAAAATTTGTAATTTTTTATTCTTATTTTCATTGAAATTAAATATACACAATAGCAAAATATTAAATTCATTATTTTAATTATTATTTATGTGTATCACAGGATAATTATCCTCTTCCTTCAAATGTCCGGTTGCTAGAAAATTCATACCCATGGGGTGGTCATCCGACAGTCATTCTCCCCATTCTATTCCAGACAAAACGATCTTCCAATTGCCAAAATGTCCCTCCTCACATTCAACCCTTCACCTCAATCGTCGCATTGCTCTCAGTTGTGTCGGCCAGTTCAAGTTATTTCGTGTGATTTAGAAGGAGAAGAATGCCACTGTCGGTCGCTTACACTCCCTCTACATATACGCACCCTCGCATTCTCCATATATACATGTATAACCATACCCACTTAACCCCCCTCCCTCTTTCACCCTTTTACGTTACCTCTGTAACATAGCTTCAACAGCCGTCGAAACTACGACCCCCACGGCAACTTCACCATTTCCACCCCTCGTTTCTATTTCTCTCTCAATTTTCTCTATCATTTGGTCTCTCTCTTTGGCCTCTCATGCGACCATTCTATGTCGGGGCACGTCGAATATTTTCATACAAATGTTTCGCGGAAATGACAGGGAGTCGCTCGAG
>CAJUYH010000824.1:39842-51392 GCA_910591685.1 Galerucella tenella
TTTTTTTTTTCCTTCTCCTCCGCTTTTTTTTTATTCCTTTTTTTTATTTAACTCGACAAACCCTGATGCGATAGAACCCACCCCTGCTCATTACTTCGAACGTAGGGGCTAGACGAGCGATGGCACCGTCGAAACGGTAATTGTTTTTAATCACTCGGCGAGCCACGACACAGGGGAGATGTGCGTGGACGAACGGTGAAGGGGGTTGGTGACGCGGTTAACCCTTCATGTATATGTATATATATGTGGCCTCTCACTCTTTGTCATTCATTATTAATTTTTTTGTTTTATATTATTTTTTTATTTTGTCCGTCTTCTTTTTCTCCATTTCTTCCCATGTACATAGTGCTGATATGGTCATGGTACTGTATGTGTCTATACCGCAGGTTTACATTGAAAAAATTTCCTTTTTTTTTTTTTGTTTTCACTGCTATATCTCTCTGCCCTTGAGGCATTTTTCGCTGATGCACCCTCACAATTGGTAAATGGTGGTGGTGTTTACATGGGTGCGCATGAGTAATGAAGATGAGGAAAATATTTACGCGGCTTGACCGTATGTGCGTGTTTGCATTTATTTTGTAGTGAGCGAGGACATAGTGGTAATTGCAAAACGAGAGAGAGATATAAATATATATATGTATATACGCGCGTGAATGGAGATAGAAAGGGTGAGAATGAGAGTGCGTGACACGGAAAAGCATAATTTGTATGGTCATCCTGGTGTGTGTGCGTGTGTGTACCTATATGTCCGCGTGTCGTTACGATAATAAATTAAGCGTGCAAATGTAATTTTCTGTTCTATCATCATGTTGGCATTATACGTTTGTTTTTATATTCGCCACGTGCAGTGTGTGCAGTCGATTGAAGGGGCGTGCAGTGTGTATCAGTTTATCGACAAAAATCCCATGACACAAAAAAAAATGAAAAGAGACAATTAAATAGGACGAAAAGAAAAAAGAAAATAATAAATAGATAAATATATATGGAATAGATAAATAAATGACGCGTGTCAAAATTATTTTACCTGCCACTCCCCTGTGTTACATTGTAAATAAATATTTATTTGCAGTCATTCATTTAATGTATGTATATATAATCTTGTATAATATTGGAGCATTTAGATGATTTCTTCACATCAACTTTAATAATTGTACGCAAGGAAGTTGTTCGACCTGTGGAAGGTTATTGGGATACTCTAACACACACGCATATATATATATATATATAAAATATGTTTTGCACCAATCGGTGTGATTGGATCAGCTAAAAGTATAATATATGGTGTCGAAATGACAAACAAGGCTCTTAACTGGTTTTACGCGCTGTGGCAATTATCAAAGTTGTCAGGCAGCTCATTCGTTGCCTCCATTTATGCGCATATAAACACGAAACGGGAGCCGTTGGTACACTATATATATATTGAATACACACACACACACACACAAACCGTACAGGTTAAATGAAAAAAAAAAAAAAAAGGGAAAGAAAGAAAGGAAAGAAAAAAAACAATTTATGTATATATCTCCTGTCGTATTCTGTCAATGCGTAAAAATAACGGCCATGGTTTTTTTTTCCAGTCCTATGTACACTCATACTTTTAAATTGTTCAGAGATAGATCGACTTTTATGTCTTCAATTTTCTCGTATCGGCATTAAATAAAAAAAAACAAAACAAAAAAAAAGGCAAAAAAGTAAAATAAAAAAAAAAAGAGAAGAACCACAAGTCATAAAAAAATATTTGAACATTCACGGATTATTTTATCGAGACCGGTTATAAAAATTCTCACGTTGATGAAATTTCACGAAGGAAGAAAAAAAAAATAAGTAATAAAATAGAAAAGAATTAAAACGGGGAAGAACAATTGAAAAGTCGGAAAAATATATCATAATTAATAGTACTGAAATTTTATAATTTAATAATAATAAAAATAATATAAAATACTTCAATTACGATCAAAACATTTTATATTTATAGTCTGTACTGTATTGCTCATATATATTTATATTCAGCTGCTTCAATCACTTCAAGATTATCTCAACAATATAATATATATATATATTGTGATTTATTTAAAATATTGATGGGGATGTAACACTCGCCTCGATAACATTGTCGATTAACAAAAAAAACCGTTGGCAACTGTGTTCATGAATGGAGTAGGGGAATAGATTAACAAACACGAGAGATGGAAAAAAGATAGATGTAACACACGTCGGTTCATTTAATGGAAATATGATTTTTGTGTGTACATACATCACATAAGTTCGTCATCGTTTTGAGTTATAGAAAGAGAGGAAAAAAAAATATAGGATAACCCGCCACCTAATGGGCACACCCTAAAGAATATCTAATTATCTAACACGTGACTTGACACGTGTGGGAAGCGCCTCTCGCGCTATTTTCTGATTCATTTATGGGAGATGGGAATGGATTGTTGCAACACCCCGTGACCTCCCATCGCGATTATTTTATAAAGTTTACTCGCACCTACTACTATCTCAGCATGTGAAACGTATGCTGTCATTAACTATTAGTCATTGGGAGGGTGTGAAACGATGTGAGAGAATAAGATATAGAATCGAAATATTTGGACAAAAACATTCACGTGAATATCCAACGGTGGGAAACAAATTTTTATATCTATTGTTTCTACCATCGTATAATATATCACAGTTGATAAAAGGTAATATATAAAACTACTTCGACATATTCTTTTTGCTCGACTCTCAAACACCACTCATATATTTCTCAGTGTGCGGGAGGGGAGTTGAAAAATATATATCTACAGTGGACATAGAAGGCTCGTTATGGCCATCCACTCGATAACAAATAGAGGAAGAAAAAAAAATAGAAACATGGGTGTACAATTGTCAAGTGCTTCCCATGCTCACTGTTTAATTGGAGACAAAGCTTTACAACGCCAATCAGGTGAATGCGGCGACAACTATTACCCGAATGAATGACTCGACCGCGTTTTAATATTTACTATTTCATCCCTCGAGTACACACTTGAAGTCGTGGATATATCCCTGTGGTGCGTTCGCGCGCGTACGCTCGAACGCCATCACTTCGCCCCGTCAATATGTTTCGATCTATTCGAAGGGTGCTAAGAGCAATGTATTTTCGTTGAAGGGTGTTCGTGCTCTTTTTCTCTTTCCCATTCTCTCTCTCTCTCTCACTCTCCCGCTCCTTCTGCCTCACTCTATCCCTCTGTATAACTGCCACCAACCCTTATGAGCATATCACAGAGGGAATTGGGTAGAAAATCGAACGCAATAGCGCTACCGTATTTTAACTGAGGTATTCTCTCTTTTTCTATATACACATATATATATTTTTGATTCATTCTGCCTTCTCGGCATTCAAAATGGAGTTAATTGATCGGAAGTCTTGAGGCCGCACGTGCCATTTTTGCTTTGTTCCCTCGGGTGGGCCTTGTAAAAATTCGTCAGTGCTTTGACATTCATGTTAAGAGTGAGAAAGTACACAATTGAAAATATATAAATAATCATTTGAATATCATTGATTGAATCCTGTAAAATATTACATTAAAATGGTTTATTAATATATGAATATCAATATAATATATATAGTAATACCATGATACAATTGTAGTATTAAACAGATTGAAAAAAAAGATGGCAAATGAAAAATAATAAAAATTAATATTCGGATGAAATTGAAGAGAGTTAAAATAAGTGACGCTATTATGCGAGAGACTACCAACCCCTCTGGATAAATGCAATACATAATCGCGAGGTCTTTTGCTATATTACACAGTGGATATATATAATGGAGGGTGGATATATGGAGACCCTTTTATTTTTTGTAATTGCTCGGTATTTATAAGCGATACCAGAAGAGAAAACGGTGAACACCGTTGTGCAGAACCTACCAAATATATATACGTAATATGGTAATACGGGCAATGGGCCATATTGACATGAACGATGCCAGCCATTAGTGAGAGCGCCGTTCAACGTAGCTTGGACGACTGTTTTTAATTTCCTTGCCAAGTGAATTTCCCCAACTCGATCCTGTATCACTCTGTCCCCGCGCTGGCTTATACGAGGGTGGATATTGCCGGGAATCACTCATAATCACATTTCTCCGGTGAAAAGGCGCGTACTCTCTCTCACTCTAGTACACCCGCCCCACCACCCCCCTGTACTTATTTTATTTTTTGTTTCCATCAATTTTTGCGCCATTTCCACTATGCTGCGGCCGAAACGTTTTGTTATTTCATTCGTTGTAACGTGAAACAGTTGCAATTGTATGCCAATGAAAAATAAAAGCATTTGTCTTCGTGTTCATTCTCTTTCATACTCTCTTAATGCCGTTTGCGCACGAGGACATTTCGATATTTCTCCCGAGTTGCCCTCAGTGTTTCTTCTTCTCGTTTTTTTTTTCTTCGTTTACCGCTCGACATTGGATTTCATCTGTGTTCTATTGCAAGTGAATAAGAGATATTGTGTATCGAGATGATGGGCAGGCATTAATCGTACTGTGGTCCTACTCGATCCTTCGACAACAAAACGAAAAATCCAATTGAACGAAATATGGTATTCGTAAAAAAAAAAAATGTTTCTTTTTTCACTGTTCTGCCTTTCTTTTTTTCTTCAAGATAAATAAATTGCTTCAATTCTGATGTATGTTCCAACAATATCTCTTTTCTCATGGTGACTTTTATTGGACCAAACTGATGTTGCCAATCGATCCCCAACGACGCGACCCTCATCACCCAATAAATCCGCGTGTTGTCTTTTTGTTCTGACAACATTCTCCCTATCAACAGGGGAAAAAAAATAAAAAAAAAAAAAAAGGAAAAAAGCGAAAAGAAAAATACTTACACTGAATGAATCAATAATAAATATTATAAACATATCTATTTTGTTACCCCAGTTGTTGAGAAAACGATTGCTGAATATAAATCCACGCCAACACGTGTGTCGAATTGATATCAAAATCCCAATCCAAGTGTCTAGGTAATATTCTATCGTATGTGTAACGTTACACATACCCTGATATATATATATATATGAAAGGGGTTGACACAAACACCTGGCCCCTTGACTCGGTGTGTCAAGTGGACATTAAGCTCTGGCCCCGAAAAAAAATTTGATAAATGAAAATAAAAAAAAAATAAGTTGAAAACAAAAACACAAACATACTGGTGATTTAGATCTAGGTGATATAGGACAGCAGGAAATTAAATTGACATTATGGCTCGTTGCGTTAATGTTTCGCAGTGAGGTGTCGGTATATACGATAGGGTATATACATATGTATTTATATACAGGCCAAGTAGTAGCAATATCTGCGCGATGGCATCGTGTGGGACGTGCACAGGTGTTGGGCCGGTTTCGTATTGCACCACACATAATGTGAGGCGTAACGATGTCTATATGTCATAGACATTAATATATCATATACACAGTATCTACCTATGTGTAATATATTCCATACATATAGACAGTGCCTACGCGACTTCTGTTTACCAAGTGGGTGGCATAGATTTCTCTAACTACTCATTGGTTCACCTGTAATTAATCGAAGGACAAGAATTGATTTTTTTGTTTTTTACTACAGACATATAAATCAACTGAGAATATATTTTATCTCATTTTTTATATACATTTTCTCTTTTATAATTAGTATTTATATTTTATTAGGGATTGGTGAATTATATTAAATTGTTGATGGGTCCACGCGCATTTGGAATTATACGAAAGATATATATTGCATTGGAGTCTCAATAGCCATAGTGGTTTATAAATGTCATTCGCCGTATAGTTATACAAAATGGTGAATGAGGGGCAGCCAAAAGTTATTAAAGGACTACGATTAGTTATGTTCTCGGGGTCGACAAAATATCTCCCTCGTGGTGATGGTCGTGGTAGTGGTGGTTACATTCGGGAGGTTTGTCCACCCTCTCGTTATGATCCATCCTCCCTATATATATTCTGGATCCAACCAACTTGACGCTGTGCCTACATATATATATATATATACACGTTCCCTTGCCACTGTGATTTTTCGCTGACAAGATGATGATTTAACGCAGTGGTACGATTGAGTTAGTCGGTAAAATCGGTGAATGGTAAATATGACGCGGTAAATTAATTAGTTTAAGATGGTACGAGGGGTTAGAAATAATGATATATATTTATATATTCGTTTTCTTTTATCTATATTATATATTCCCATTCCAAAACTCATTTGCAGGAAACAATATTTCTTCTCTTCATTGGGCAAAAAAGTTGAAAGTAAATTAGTTGTCACTGTGGATGATTATTGCTATTATTTATTCAGATGGCCTTTAACTAATAACAATAATGATAATAATACTGATAATGATAATGATAATAATTGGTTTAGAAAATGAACATAGCCAGTCGTGGTATTCCTAACAAAAGTGATAAAGACTAAAAGGTTTATTTACAACCTTGCGCTTTTAACGGGTACTAGTGTGCTTTTGCGTGTGCATAATGTTTGGAAAAAAAAGGAGAATTTATATATGCTATGCGGTGAAAATGTGTGTATGGATATATGATAACTAGATGGTAACCCAAAACATTATTTATAATAACGGTCGACCATTCTCCATATTACCATTATTGCAGAATTAAATTTGGAAGTTTCTTGATGGTCAGTGTTTGGAGTAGTGAATTTTGTAGATAAAACAAAAACTATTAGAGCTGTTAATATATTTATTGTGGGCAGTACATTAATAGTTGAATGAAATAATTATTTATTCTAGGATTTTGTATTAATCCATGAGTAATATTGTGTGTAACTGGTAACGATACTATAATTCTATTCAGTGAATAGTTGTCACGTGATGACTGATTATTAAAAATTACCAGGTAGAGAAAATAAAAGGTAAAAAAAAATTCATTGAGCTACGGTGAAATTTTACGATCGCGTAAAAAATAGAAAAATTCTTTATTGTTGCAAACAGGTAGGTATATTATCAACCAACAAAATCGCAATATCCCTTTCACCTATAACATATTGACATAGTAATTTTTCGTGTACATGAACTAAAAGGAATACACCTGCTTGACACGACACACAAATAGACGTTTTAGGCTTTCACATATAAGTGTACACATAAATAAAAAAAATATATATATATATTTGTACGGGCAGATATATTTTTTAATGTTATTGCTTTTGAGAAAAACAAAAGCAATTACTTTTATCACCCACCATCGATCAGCATCAAATCTGCGGGTGTACAAAAAATTAATAATTCATTCGTCGTCAAGTTGCGCCCATACGACACGCGGGAGACACCCCGGTAGGTTATCGGAGTCAGTTACCTACTACTGATACACACCAACGAAAGAGAGGGAATGAAAAATATAATGACCAAATGTATATGTATGTTTGGGTGTGTGTGTGTATAATGCCTCAAGGCGTTATCTATTACATTTATCTTCTGGATATTGTTAGTTGGTTTTGCTTTATTTCCACTTTAAGCAGCTCTAAAAGTTCGCGTCAAAACCGCCTTTAAGCACTTTTAGACATGATATATACATATATATATATATATATATATATATGTAGAGGACGGAACTCATGGAGGTCCACAAATTGTGCAACTTTTTTTACGATTATGGACGTGCTCGCATAGCTCCATTACGATAATAACCGTGGTGACTCTACCTAGTTTAGCTACGTCTACCATAGTCACACTTATATTTGTTCTCTTTGAACACCAGGAGTTCCGGGTTACTGACAATCCTATATATATATATATATATATAATATATTCCAACAATTCTATATATTATTTGCTTTCTGATTTAATTCAATACTACATTCCTATCTCGAGCGCGCAGTCACTTTGTATCAAAGGAAATTGTTTCACTAAAAGGTATAATATATTTGTGAAATATTTATCACAGTGAATATTACTCATATAAGTATGAAAATATTTGAAAAATTTCTGTTTCGCTTTTATCATCTTGTATTACTTCATTTTCGTTATTCTTCATTGACATCAGAAGCTTTGGAGTCACTGGCCATTTTACATCTGTATATCTATATTATATACACGGTGTTTATATATATGTATGTATATATATATATATATATATATATATATATTGCAAACAATTTCATATTGTATTTGTTCTCTCTAATTTAATTCTGTTTATTTAATGCATTGCATACCAGGCTCAACCGCGCAGTAGCTATCTTGTATCAAAGGAAATATTTCTAGTATAATATAGTCCGGAAATATTAGTGGAATGTCTTATGCAAGATTATTCATATATAAATAATGAAAAAATATTGAAATTATTGAGCAATGTATAAAAGTGCATTTGCCTTTTATTGCAATAATCCAAATATTGTTGAATGGTTTATTTTATTTTTTGTAAAAATATTCATTTGTAAAAGCGATGTGAATAAAAAAAATAAATAAATAAAAAATAACACAAATTCTATTTCGTTGAGCAACTAAACGGGAGCTAAACTTCTGAAACATCCCCGGGGACAATATCGTTGCTCGCAAATCACGGCTTAGCCGCGGGTTTCAACCCCGCCAACACTTTTACTGTTATGGCGAATATTTTATGGGGATATTGTAAAATTAAAAAGCGTCGCCTGCACCCTACTCAAGCCCAAGTGTTCAGCTTCTGTCTGGGTGATAATAAGGGGTGGTTGGGTGTATGGTGCCATTGGTGATGATCCAGGACGTCCCTATTTATTTATTTTTTATTTTTTTTATTTTTTTTTTTTCGTTATATTTTCTAGTGGGTTGACTGAGATTATTTGTGCGTATGGGGGTAGTATTCTATCTTTCTTTTTTTTTTCACTATCACACGTGCATGCCGCACCATATGTACTCGCTATACCCCCCTCAATCGTCGTCGTGTTTTAAAGCGCTTTTTTTTTTGTTGTTGAGGGCGATACCAAACCGCTATTTGACTTTCATTACGTCTTATGTGAAGGGCAAAATTTATCGTACAGATTTTACAGATAAACGAGTCACATAGAGAACTAAACGTGGATGATTTTTATTCTCCCCTCTTAAATATACGCCTGTCTTTCATTCTCTCAATGGATATATTTGAATTGGGACATTATATGAATTTTGTCCAATCGCTTCCAATATCGAATAGTGCGCGTGGCCATAAATCAAACGTGAAAGGAAATGTAGAGATGACCGTGATAAAGCTACGATTGCACGTGTGCACCACACACAGCGCTCAATCCAATTATCTAACTGCATATAATTGAGACTATATAATCGTTTAATATCTATACACTATGGCTATATGGTATTTTACATTGATATGCATAAAATATACTTTCACATTAACTAATTAACATGATTAAAATGACATACACGTTTAATTTCATTTTACTTGCTTGAATATATCATCGTAATTTATATTTATTATCCACCTAATTATAGAATATACTCACCATCACTTTAAATCAATATTTAAAATTGAAATGTCGGTATATGGTTTTGCTAATTTGCAATGTCAATATGAAAATATTTGTCATTGTCATTTTGACAGTTAGTTACTTCTGGTATAAGGTTATACACGAACAAAGGAATCAACACCGGGGGTCTCTTGTTATGCGAGAACACTTCGTCTTCGAGGGGTCGTCCACACGTATACACGTCAGGTTCCGGCTCCTAAATTCTCTCTTAAAGCCCAACTGACAAGGGAGCAATTTGCCAGTTGTTTAAGTGCCAAGTGTTAAGTGCTCTGTCGTTTATGTTTCGCCATTATTGTTTTATGTTTTCGACGCCCTCTATACCTCCACTGTGTTTCGTCCATGCACACATCCTAACATTACGCATAACCATACGCGGATTTAACCATTGGCAATGTCTCATAGTGGCAATGGTGGCGATGAAATAGACGGAACATAATGAAACGATGAGAGGCAAAGTACAGCGATGCAATGCGTCTTTTGAGCCTATGTGAAAATCTTATACAGCCTTATACCAACTCTCGCTCCTTGTCGCATACACCGCGATTGGAATTAATTCGTGTTTATGACCAACGACGTAAAGTTGTGACTTGGGTGACTGTCACAGAGAGATAGGCAAGATGTTACGTACTCATGCGCGCTTTATATACATTTCTATTGCCAACTATTACACAAACTCACATAAGTAATACACGTTGAGTCGAGTCACTGCTATAGCCAGCTTCACATAACACTGAGATGACTGTCGGAGAAATTGAACACGTATATATATATGTACATATATAAATGTAATATAAAGTAAATTCACTTAATGAATTTCAATAGAAGTTAGTGTGTTGTTGTCAAGTCTGTATATGTTTGTAATATGTCGTTAAATGGGGATTTTAAAGAGAAATAGTCGTGAAAGAAGATGAAGATGTGTATGAGGAATAAGACACCCAGAGATTTGGACTATGGAAATTAAGGAATTTTCAGTAGCACACCAACACATCTTCGTCTTCTTCTTCTTCTTCTTCTTCTTCTTCTTCCTTCCTCCTTTTTCCTTCTTCTTCTACCTCCCACATGCCTGCGTCACCATGCATTCTCTATCTTTCTCTCTATACTACTCGCTCCTTATTATATTTCACATGAGACTCTACACTGGTAACATTCTGGTATGGCAGTAAACCAAAGTTTAATCATCTGTCGGATTAGCACATGAATTTCATTTGGTTTTACGACTTTTTAAGATCCCCTTTGGCAACGTAGCACCCGCCATATAATAAAACATCCCTTTACAATTTTTTAACTCTTTCCAATTTATTTATTTATATATTTTATTTTATTTATTAATACTAATTCATATATAGAGTGCAAACATTTAATATGTAGAATGACAGTGTAAATAAATATGAATGTGATGAGTCAATAAATATGATGAGAATATGAATGTGAATATATTTCGATGAATAATAAAAATAGAAGTAAATAAAGTGTTTGTCAAGCCGGAACCGCGAAGTAACCCTTTTGGAAAAAGCGTTTGCGGGTCATTACCCACCGATAATAACTCTCATAAGCCGCGACGGGAATCTCCAAACTCGAAAAACTATTAGCATATTAATGACCGACAGTCGAGTTAACCCTTTCATCGGCGTCAGACAGATTTGCATCGTCGTATGGGAGCCGAATAGCGAATGTGAGTGGGTGGTTGAAAATGATAGAGAAATGAACGAGTGTGAGAGAGAAGTGTGTGTAAATATATATATGTATATAGTGAGGAGGAATGGGAAAGATGCGGACGGTGGTAGTGCGTTAAAAGCCTCGGCCACCCTCAAATTCGCGGGAGCGAAATTAACATGACAAACTACCCTCAGCAATAAGGGTTGGAGAGATATATCGCGCCGAATATGCGGGTGTATAGTAGAAACAATAGATGGAATATAGGGATGAGACACGAGAAGGTGAAGGGCGGAACAGGAGAAACTGGGTGAGAGGAAACAGAACGTGCGTGAGTGAGGCTTATAAATATAGAGCATGTATACCCAAATGATATGTTTATTCACATCATCATTCGCTTTTTTATTTATTCATTTTACTGTATATATATA
>CAJUYH010000825.1:0-22567 GCA_910591685.1 Galerucella tenella
AAAAAAAAAAAAAATTATTCATCAATTTTTTGATTATGAATAATCGCATTTTAAATTTACATATATTTTTAACGGATTAAAGAGAATAAGGTAGTTTCATTTGAGAGAATAAACTGACATTGAACCGAATATGCAAATACATCGGAGGGCGTTGTTGAGTTAATGACAGGATGCGTCGCTCGATCGTTATATGCACTCTTGCGTATATGGAGTAACATATTTGTAACTTCAAGAGTGCATGAAAGAGGGGGAGCGGGAAAGTGGGAGATTGAGACCGATTTTAATGAGTAATATGATATCTCTTGGAATAAAGTTACTAAAGAATGCAAAACTGATATTGAACGTAGAAAAAAAAATAAAGAATAATTTATATATGTTATTTGCAATTGCTATATGAGTGTGGAATTAATTTTATTTGATTGTTTGAATGGGTATTTATTGGCGTGATTGAAATTTTCCGGCAGTTGAGATGACGCAGAAAAAAAAATTATAAAGAAACACACGCGAGGGACAACATTAATACGAGAGAGTGAAATATATAGATTGATAAGTAGACATAAAGGCAGGAGAGATCAGAGGCAGATGAGAGGAGGAAATGCCTCTGTGAAAGATGATGAGATGGGGCTCCCCCTATTACCTCATCAAGTATATCAGTAGGAGTAATAGGGGAAAAAAGAGCTTTACAAAGAAGAGTTTAGCGGACGTATCACGCTTCCGTTCTTCTATATAGATAGATAGATATATATATATATATATATAAATATATATATACATGTATATATTTATATATATATATTTATTCAATTCGCTTTTTCTTTCACCCTTTTTTTTTATCTCTATTATTTCTCTATTTTTCTTTCTCCATCATTATATATTTATATTCATGGTTGATTTATTTTTTCTTTCTTCTGTGCTTCCTCTAATGTTTATTCAGATTTCAAATGTAATTTGTCGTGACGCTCGTGACCTCACGGCGCGATGAAAATTAGTGGATTAGAGGGCGCTAATTTGAATTCTTGTAAGAATATGAAAACTACGCGGTTGCATTATGATATGACAAATTATGAGTGAATACAACTAGAATTATTGCAAAATTCACGAATGACACTATTGCGAGATAATCTCAGTGTTTTGAATCTAAGAAGAAATAAATAGACGAAAGGACAAAAAAATGAAACGTAAGTAAAGCGATTGTACATCAAGTTGAGAAAATAAAAACAAACGAAAAAATAAATGAAAAAATATATATTTATATATATAATTAATTTAATTTGAAAAAAATAAACAAAACTATAAATATTATAATTGAAATACTCACTTATTTCTCTTGTAGGAAATGACGAAAAAAAGAACTTGATTGTTGATGTCGTCAACTTGTGATCGTTGCACCAATGTCAAATGTGTTCAAAGGATTATTAAAATAAAAAATCAACAAAACTTGATAATGAAAATAATAATAAAAAATAAAAAATATATATTTCGTAAATGCGCGTGCGCGTCTCGTTTGTGAGGAACCGTGGCAGGCGATCGGTGATGAAGATTGGGTCGTATGTCGAGTCGGAATCGACGATCCTCTCTTTATATACCTCCAGTCCATAGCTACCCGACAACTCTCCGGGTCGTACCGAGGGACCACGAAGCCCGTCCACACCTCTGCCTCCACCATCTCCCTCATCAAACTCTATCTCTCCTCACTCTCTTGCCACTATCCATAGGGGACTCGCTGCAGGGGACCCCTCTCTTTTTTACTCTTCACTTCTCCCGCCCCTCAATGTCTTTCTTCTTACCTATATTCCATTCTCTATATATATCTTTCATTGCATCTTTTATTTATTTTTATTTCTATTTTAATTATTCTCTTTTCTCACATTTATCACCACCAGCTGGCCCATACCAGCATCACTTACGATGGATTTAGTGTCGCTTCATTCCACCATATCTAACTCATTTTGTTAACGAGACTTGAGTACCAATGAATTTTTCGTTTAATGGATATAACATTTTAATGATTCTTTGGCGCCTAACAACAACCACGCATTTACAATTTCAACATTCCAACATAAACACAGAGAATTTTCTATCAAGCTAAAAATTAACACTTAATACTTTGGCGTTTATGATCATGGTACAAGGAATATTATAAGACAATTATAAAACAGAGCAAAAAAAAAAGGATGAGGAAAGAAAAAGGAGAATTTTTATTGTAATTTGATCCATGTGCGTGTAGTTACTTTTCGTATATTAACGGTTGAACGATCAATTCGTTAACGAAAACTTAAAAACGCTCGTATAATTTTATACATTAATTTATTCATTATGAGAATGAAAAAAAAAATCGACCAAATGATTGGCAGTGAAGCAAAAAAATCGAAATCAAAAAATATAAAAAGCACAACACACAACGATAATGAAGATAAATAATAAAAAAATAGAGTATCCGTTGGTTGACTGACCCAATTGCTTTTATTTTTCATACTTCAACCTCGATATGTATTCTGTTTACTACAAGTTTAGAATACATAGTGTATTATATCCAATTATCCATAATTGCAATCACGTGGGCGTTCATCGTGGTAATAAAACTTTTGGACAGAGTACAATTGTACTGAAGTGACGATCTGGAAGAAAAAAGACTCAAGTGATTGAGCTGTAAAATAGTGTCTTCCGTTATGGGTGAATTTACTTTTTCATTTTTCATTAATTCTTCTGTAAATATACTAATGCTAATAAACACTTATTAGTGTATGCTGTATTGGACTTTCGTACTGTAGTAAAATAATATTCATAAATGACTTATAGCCAACTAAATCTTTTTCAAGTCTGATTTTTTTTGTCATATCTCTTTTTATTTTGTCTCTAGGCGCCAAGTGACTTTACAACCAGCCATTGCCAACCGTTACGTTCCCGTTAGCGAGATTACAACTCTGGGAGAAAAGTTGATTTGGACGTTGCAGAGCACACGCGGTTGAGAGATCGTGGATGAAATATGTACACGTTCGATGAAGCTGATGAACGAAAAATGCCAGGGAAATAAAACAAAAATCAAAGGGAATGAATATGAAATAACATTTATATATATTTATCCA
This sequence comes from Galerucella tenella, assembly GCA_910591685.1. Classification (NCBI taxonomy): domain Eukaryota; kingdom Metazoa; phylum Arthropoda; class Insecta; order Coleoptera; family Chrysomelidae; genus Galerucella; species Galerucella tenella. The sequence goes on from CAJUYH010000825.1 coordinate 3,087, forward strand.
TTTATATATGTAAATGTATTTTTTACTGATTCACCGAGCAATTGAATAATGCTGGAAAGAGAATCAGTCTCAGTTATTAACGATGATAATTGGTATGGATTTACCACACCGATAACAAGAAAATGAAAGAATACTTCATGGTCTACCATTTTCAATTAATTTTTTTCTTCCTACGTGATCGTGAGAATGGGGCAAATATTTATTTTAATACATGTGTTCGAAGAATATGAAAATAGAGAATAACATTAAGTTTTCGCCTAATGCACTAACAAATTTGTTTACTGATAATAAATAATAAGGACACTGTTTCAATGTCAATTGTCAATGTCAGCGTATAGCATTTTGTTCATTTCCACACAACACACAACTTCCTTCCGATTTCACTTTGACCAAATGACTAGCATGTGTATATGTACGTGTATATAGATATATATTGAGGTGAGGGAGGCACTATATGACATTACGTAAAAGTCTTGTAAATATGGAGCGACTCTTTTTTTTTTTGACACGACAATGTCCTATGAGTACTCAGAATTATTGACAGGATACTATTTGTAAATTTTTTTCACGGTTGAGTGCACCAAGGTCACAATCATTGTATGCATATTTTGCATATACCTTCTTTTTTTTCTTCTGTTTAATATGTCTTTTTTTTCATTTTTTTTTTTTTTTTTCATTTCACTAAGTGTTAGGGTACATGAGTCATATATTTCAACGCATCGAATCATGAACTATTTGATGAATATATTTAAAAAACCCTGCAGATAGCAACAAGTTGTAAGATACAATATTTCCATTTGCGGTAGTTAATTATTATTTTATATACAATGTATATTTTTTTTTCTGTACAAACCTATTGTATTCTATATTCGTCACAAAGATTATATTTTTCATTGGATGTAACGCAATTGCATCACCATTACGATGGCATTCTAAGTTACTACAGTGATAACTTATATATCTAAAAAATATGTCATAAAATATATTATACGCATATATTTATACAGAAATGTATATATACATATGTAAAAAGAAGTGCTCAGTATATATATATTCGGGTAGGTCCTGTTGGCCTTCAATTTCAGCCTCCTAATTTCATTTTCGAATTGAAATCCGGTCCTTTCCCATGCACAGTAGCTAAACTGTGAAGCCTTAGAATGCCTGCAGCTTCCACACATGTGACATAACACATTTTCACTGTTTCTCATTTTCTCCGGCTCTTAAAACTTCTGGGAAATTTATCAATATGTAATACGAGTCCGTCCCTTAAACGAGCATACATAGATATAGTTATCTTACAACTGTTCAAAAATATGCCTCTTAAAAAATTGTTAGGGGACAAATAACACTGTGTTATGTGATATTGGTTCGAAGTGAGTGGAAACAGCAGTGCTATTTTTTATTCTTCGAGTGCTGGAGTGAGAGAGCGAGAGAGAGCGTGAGATTATTCACAGTCACAAATTTTATTGTATTTGACCGAACTTAGATAAGATTTCAAAATAAAAAAAAAATTATGGCAATGAGATATTTTATTTTTATATCATTATCACTGTACAAATTCAATATTGGTGATATTCTCAGATAATTTTTTTTATTTCCACGGAATTTTTCTCCGATTTATTTATTCATCGCATTGAGAGAAAAAAACAATGGAGATGGAATAATACTTTTTTTTAAATATTTGTCATTAGTTGTTGTTTTTACTTTTTATTTTCTCTTTTTTCTTTTTTTTTTGAAGGACGTTAAAGACGCGGATGGATGGCGCGAGTGTATGAGGCGAATTACTACACGGCAACAAACCTACGGGTATGTAGAGGATGAGAGAAGCCCGTGAAAGGACCTTGGGCTCTTTGTGATTTTAATGACAACGTTACACGTTTCACGCTAAAATGCCATAATGCCGTTGGCACGAAGTACATTGCGTTAGACAGAAAGAGAGAGAAATAGAGAAATCGAGAGCTACACATCATCATCATCAGCAATATAAAATATCACTCCCCTTATATTAGACAACTAAAAATGGAAAGTTAGAACCGCAATGATTTTACATACTTTTTCTTCCACACCCAATTCCAATGTGTTACATGAATGGAATGATTATAATTAACATCAAATAGCTATCTAAAAGAAAGAGAAGGGGGGGGGGGGGGGGAGAGAAAAAAAAAAAAATTCCATTTAAATAATTTGGGTTTATTCTGATATATATTTCAGAAGATTTCTTAAACATGTTTCATCAATCAGAAGAGTGTTTATACTGATGAATATTATTATATATTGGGAATATGCGTGTGCAATAGATTGAGAAGAGCACGTGAAATGAAGAAGGGGGCGATAAAAAAGAGAAAGAAATGTGTGTGCAGAAGGAGGATGAAGAAGGGTTGCTGTCTCTCTCAAGAGCAGAAAGAGCTTCGTGCTATGTTTGTATATGCGTCCGGCTAAGGCTAAGTTAGGCTGAGGATAGCAGCGATTATCTTAACGATCCCTTGCAGCAAAACCTGAACGGCAACCCGTTCCGTCCGCACGTCTCCGTCCCTTTTCTTGATGGCACGCCATACGTCGGTCGCTATACACAATATCATGGCTGCTGCAGCTCTCTTCTCTTCCCTTTTTCTTCTCCCTCAGTCTCTTATCTGTTTCACTTTGAGCTGTATTGTGTATGTATATAAAATAGAAAGTAACCCATAAATTTTACACAAAAAATAGTGAAGATAAAACAGTAATATTGACAATATTTTATCAATTATGTTTTTTAATCAACATGTTACAGCATTAAAAAATATCATCATTTGAAATAATAAAATTTGAAAAATATCTTTGCGTTACACGCGTTGAATGCGCGTGCGTCCGAGTTCAATGACTGATGTTAGCGTATAAATGTTATATATATATATATATGTAGCTACACGTACATTTATTTGCGCGCGTGTGTGTATATGTATGTATGTTATTAGCTTTGATACATGGCCAAGTGATTGTAAAAAGCCAAACTCCTTGGGCAAGGCCGGGCGCGCAGTGCAAAGCGCAAACGGTCGACGCGCTCGACACACAACGAGCTATAATATAAAAGAGAAAGAAAATGAAATGAAGGTGGGATGGATAGAGTGAGAGAGTGCACACACAGGTGTATAATGCGTTACACAGGCATTACAGGTATTATCCGTATTACATGTATTACGAAGTATAAGAACGTGCGACCTCGAGAGAGTGCGTCGATATGTGTGGTTGTATTTATCCGCTGCTTCTTCATCTTCATTTTCATCGTCGTCGTCTTCTTTTTCTTCTTCTCCTTTCCGTCTCTCTATTTGACATGTTCTCTATATATTCTTTCTTATTTCGCCTTTTGCTTCTTTCAAGATCTTTGCGGCCGGTTTCTTCCATCTCCCTTTTATGTCTTTCTTCCCTTCTTCCTTCTATATGCCTATACTTCGAATTGCCATTTGTATTTCGACGACTGGATAAGTATATACCAGAGAGAAACTTGCTGGGTTTCATTGGTTTTTTTCTTGAAATTTTATTTTTTTATTATTATTATTATTATTATTTTTTCGATATAATTATTCTAAAATGGCTCTTGTCTGTATATATTGTTAGTCATCATAATTGCGCGTCAATTAAATCATAAAATAAATATATCTCACCAAGATGGCGGTTTTGTTTCAAGAACATAATAATGGAATAATAATGTTCCTTAAAGACGATAAAACTCAATATTTTCCACGTGTATGTATTGTTATAATTATCAAGGACATATCGCTACGTTTAACATATTTATATTTGTATTTTTAATTTTTTACTTCTACCGATGCAGTTGAATGAAATTTTTATTTGTCCATGGACAGAGTAAGAAGAGAGATTAACGATTCGATATAAAAATATTCGCGTCACGCGCGAGACGAAGGAGATCCACGATGCTCATTCATAGTTGTTCGCATCCAGCTAACGTCCAGTCATGAGTAAGAAGTTTATCATTTTTATCTGCTACTAAATATCAATTGTAATTTGCATTATCAGTTGCAATGCGTCACATTATTCATATGTGTAATGGTCGTTGGATGTTTTTATCGCGCAATAATAATGTGCAAGAAGATATCAGGTGGACCAAGGCAAACAACAATTAACATTAGACATCGCGACTGTCACATAATGACTATGATGTACGATTCATATACAAATTTAATTGACTGTAGACCATAAAAATACAACGCATCATTTGATGAGCGTATGATAAAATTCAGGGTCCTGTCATATCAGTTCATCAAAACTTTTATGTACTTGTGACTTATAATTTCCATAATGATACCAAGGACAAGGTCTATTACGTAAATTTGTTTACCCAATAAGCATAACGTTTAATTTAATTGACCTCAATAGGAGACAAGCAAACAAGATAAGAAAATAAAAAATATAATAAAATCAACAAATTAAGTCAAATAATAATTTTTATAATTTGTATACAAATACATCTATTTGTTATACACAAATATAATCAAAGTTAATATATATCGCTGGCCTCGACTGCCTACTAAGTTGTTTCAAGTTTAAACAAACGCATACGCGTGATGGATTACAAAATGATGAAAGAAAAGAAGGCAAAGCGCGCGTGACTCGGATTCACTATAAGTAATTCTCGTGACTCACGATTTGCTCTCTCATTCTCTCTTGCTTTCTGTTTCTTGTTATGTTTCGATGCTGATTGCAATTGATGTAAAATACGTTGTAAAATGTATTGAGTGTGACACGGTTGATGTGACAATGCCTGCAAAAAGATATTTGTCGGTGAGTTGTCAAGGACTAAGGAAATAGATAAGGCGGAAGAGACAACACCGATCGTCGCCTGCGATGTGAGGATTAGTAGTCAGGATGCAGAGACCATTTCTTTGCTATTCTTTTCAATGACGCTTTTGGTTAACAAATGGAACACATACATACATACGTACGCATGCACCCACCCTATATATACATATTTATGTATATCGTTCATGGGGCTTCAGAATGACGTGGGAAAACTGTTGCAACGTGGATAATCCAAAGGATAATATATACTATGAGAAAATATGCGTCACAATTTTGACACGAAAATTGTAAAAATAAAATTTCAATCGCTCCATTCTTCCCAAAGGATTACTGATGATGTTAATAGTAGCAATAATATGAATGATTAATAATGATGATTTTATTTAAATCTCACGTGCCGTTGTTACACTCACGATTAAACATTATTTTTTTTCCTTTCTCAAACTATTCCATTCAAACTCAGCATCCGGATAAAATGACATAACATCACGTCACGACATTGAATTCTTACCTTAAATAAACATTACATATTTAAATTCATAATTGAATAATAAAAATTGAATATCGAATTGCATTTCTGCTTTAGAGCTGGTTCATACAGATGATAGTGATGATGATGATGATGATGATGATGCCCAGACGAGATGTGTTACATTCCAAAAGAAAGTTCTCGATGGCAATTTCCTAATGGTTAGGCTTAGCACTGAATTCAATTGAATAATGGGGACAAAGCGCACGGGTGAATAAAAAATATATATGCGGGTGAGAGACAGAAGGAGTGAGAGAGGATGAGTAATTGATAATAAGAGAAACGAAAGGCTCGCCGCCCCGATCATTATCCATCATTCGTAGTGATCATTGCTCGGTATATGTATATTCCCGGGTGATTCGTTTTACATTGTCTATATATATATATATATAGATATCAGATGTTATTCACACCTAATGGATCACATGTCGTTCCATATATTTATCCTTTTATATCGAACAATCAAGTCAACTCGAGTGTGTGTAAATAGATGCAGTACAAAATATACGCATTTGATTATCGTTGAATTGCAGAATGGTTTGTGTTACATTTAAACTATCGTGCCGTTTCTATATACGCGCATCATATACACAGTTTATTCCACAATTCGATTCTTTCTCTAAATTCAAATTCTCCATCAGCAATTAAATTATTGTATGTACTTAGTTTTATTGTTCTTTTTTTTTTACGTGTAATCGTGTTGTTATAATCGACTAATGCATTCAAATTAAATTATAATGACGTCCATAAGTTAATGAATTCTTGGTAAAACTATTTATTAATTGAAATTATTCTCATCCTTATTTACATTTTTATAGATATTAATTAGTTTTTTTTTCCTTATATTTCTGTTTATGGCTATGTATATATATATATATATTTCTCTCGACAAATTGCTGCGCAATAATAACACGTACATTGCGTGGGCATACAGCATAAACCAGATATGAATAGACATTAAATGGCGTTGAGTATAGTGAGTTAGCGCGCACGTTTTCTTACACCCTTGCTATTATTTTTATATATCCCTCGTGTGTCATTTCTTTCATTCGTACAAGCAACTCTCAGTATAAACATACGCCTACAAAATTTTATTTATTTATACACTCACATATATAAATAAATAGAAACACGTTTTACCCACGCTTCACCTATAGCTACACTACATTTTATTATTATTTATAATATTATTAATAGGGCAAACTCATATAGCTACTTTATTCCTTCACGCGATCATGACCTTCAATTCTTCATCATTGTATTGTTGATTTTTGATTCTTTTTCTTGCTAACGAATCGCTTCTGTTCCAAGACTCTCCGTTCGCAATATGTCTTTGCAATAGATCCCGAAGAACGATGAGGGTTTATATATATGAAAAAAAAAAATTGAATAAATAAAATGGCAGCAGCAACAGCAGCAGTAAAATACATATACAAATAAGTGGTGAAGCAGGTTTAGCTTTTTGTGTGGATGCTCATGAAGGAGAATTCACCACGCGAGTCCCTATACGGTAGACAAACGCGGTGGTGGATGCGCACACACTGTGGTGAACGTGCGAGAAGAGCAACAGAAGATGATGAACCAAACGAAAAGAAAAAAAAATGGAATAACAAAAAAATAAGGAGAAAAATAAAGATGACGTAGAGAAAAAGAATCAGCGAATTCAAATCTTCGAGTTGATGTGACGAAAAAAAAAAAGTCAGAAGAGAAGAGAGGACACGTGTGTGTGTATCATTGAGTCTTCAACAAAAAATATTACAATATATATATACCTATAACGATACCTATACAAAGTTTAAATAGATACTGTTCATGAGTTGTCACCGAGGGTTTAGTCAAACATTGGGACTCTGGTGACGATGCCGATGATACTGATGATGATGATGATGATGATTGTGGTGGTGGTGATGGGGGTGGGGGTGGAAGCAGTGAGTTGAAAGTGGTAACGAGTTTCAGGGCCTTGGGGGGCTTTTGTTGAAGAGATTGTGAAAGAAGAAGAGAAAGAGGAAGAAGGAGATGAAGAAGGAGAAGCTGATGATTAAGCATAGTGGAGAACAAATGAGAATGAGCTTAAGCAATGAACTGAACATAAGCGCCACAATATTTCATCGTATTGCCGTGATATACGTTTCGACTACACTCTAAACAAAACGTTAAAAACGAATGATAAGAATAACGATAATATTAGACAATTATTTTATTATAAAATAAAATAGAAGTGACCTTTTTCTACAGAGACTATACTTAGTTAATGAAAAATAAATAACAATATTCAACAATAAGACTTTTCAAAACTTTTATGTCCGTTCTATTCTTCGTGACATGAAAAAATCATCGCTGTTAAATGGTGTAAAAGACAGAGAAAGCCAGGTTCAAGGAAGCGCAAACAAATATATAAATGTATGTATATTCATATATGAGGAAAGTTTGTTGAATGACGAGGAATATTGGATGTACGAATGCATGGAATAGTTTGCTGTTTTGTGCTCATGTGGATGTGCACTTATATACGCGCTGGAGCGAATGATATATAAATAGATTTGCGCTACCAACCACTTGTATTCACCTGAGAGCGAAGAGTAGCCCTGGAATAGCAGGAAGGTGAAGGGGGGCAGAGGAAGACAGAGAGATAGAGAGAGAAAGAGAGAGAAAGAATGGGAGTAAGAAGGCGACTGTGTAATGATGGTTCCGTGTACGGCAATGGCGCACGTTTCCCTCCTCTATATACCTAGACCTACGTGAGGAGTATCGACGTGTACAACAAGCCCCAAGGATATGAACAGAGTCGATGGACTCTAGTTGAGAAGAGAGAGCGATGATGCTGGGGCACTTCCATGTTTTACAATTGTTAAAGATGTGAATAATAGTAGCAAAAAAAGAAGAAAGGAGAAAAGATATTGTGGCGCCAAACGTTTTCATCAAGACAACGGTGAAATTTCTTGATTACGGATTTAACTGACCCAAGTCAGGGCGAAGTACTGATGAACGCATTCATAAAATTTCATTAAATTATAATTTTGTTATGACATAAGAATTTCTTCTCCATGTTGAGAAATTCTATCACTTTTTTCTTTCTTTTTCCTCCAATCATTTTTCACATTTGAATGAAAATTATTTGCTGAGATTCTAGTAAATGTAATAAATGACATAAAATAGTATAGGTATATGGGGAGAGTTAAATGCAGGATTACAATCTCACGGCGCCTGATGGTCGAGTTCTTTTTTCAAAACGAGAAATCAAAACATGCACTTCCTTTCACGTTGCCCTTGCGATTTTCTCTTTTTCCTTTCATATTCTTCTATATCATCATTATCATTTTTACCACCAACATCGTTATAATCATGATCATCGTCTTTACCATCATCAGGTGTTTGTCACTCTTTCTCAGTCTTTCGTTCGCTGTGTTGCGGTGAATCCGTCGTAGTCACATTGAAAAGTTCAAATAAAAAAACGATAAAGGATAAACTTCAAGTTTGCTCGCGTGTGCAGTGAATACCGTCTCTTTCTTCTCCTTCACTTCTTCTTAACTTTTTCACTATGTGTTCGCGAGCACATACAAGGGGGATGAAAGGGAAGAGGATAGGATCTCAAGACTCTATTTATAGATCCTGCCTATTATCTACATTACATGAGAACCTTTTACGGTGTATAGAAGGCGAACGCTTGCTACGAGATTTAACTTGTTGCTATTTCTCCTTCTGATTTATGCAGGTGTAACTATTATGTTTGCATCTTCGTTCAAACATTATTTCATTTTTACGATAATTCACTGATATAAATGAAAAAAAATTCATAGCAACTGGATGATGAAACATAATAATAATAATATAACAAGAAAATGGATGAGGAAACGGAAATTAATAACATTTCTGTTCTTATTTCTATCAACGTGTCTATTTTTCTTTTATCATTTATTAATTCAGTTTGTTTAAAATGACTGCTCGTGCAGGTCGATTTTTATTCTAAATACTTACCGGACGAGTCTGAAGGCATGTAATCCAGTGGTGGTTTATAAATAGCCTTGAATGTAGTCGTCTGTGTGAGAGAATGAGCATATTATAAGACGTGCATCTAATACTGAGGGAAATCACTGATGTTTATATATATATATATGTTTTTCAGTTTGTTTTATAGACTTTTTGGCATTTGTTTCTTGTATTTTAATGTTCAACAATCAACTCATAAGTTGATTATGCAAATTATATTTATTTTTATGATCCTATGAGGTTTTGTCTCGAATTTTGTGTCTGTTTGATTGTTTTGCATTTTCACGCATTTCCGCATTCTTTTGTAATTTGTTCTTTCTTTATTCTATTTGGTTGTGTAAAAAGTAACACGAAACTGTACGGTTATAGATTAAAGAGTGCATCGATTCCCGTTGTCAATGGTGTCCAATTTCCGTAGCATTGCCACTTAATGATAATCGTGTTTTGCTATTGGTTGAAATTATCTCGAGTAAAATTAAATGGTGGCAGTAGTGGTGACGTTGGTTATTGCCATGGTGTTTGGCGTCCTTATGAGATATGACCGCTTATCTCACTGACGCCAGGAATAGAAGCTCAACTCAACAGATGTCAATGCACCCATAGCAAAAACAAGTCTCGAACGACACCTGTAAAGTGCTTTTAGCTATTTTTAACTTTTATCGCTTCGAGCAATTTACTTCACGTACCAAGTTAAATGTTACAATTAATTCTGCTGAGGATAGTCGACAGAGTCCCGGCCCGACAAATGTTTTCTTCCATAGGCATATCTTTACAATCATGAATATTCATGAAAGGACTGTACGTTGAAAGGGCAGTGGCAGATAGAGAGAAAGAAACAGAGAATGAGAATTAACAGCCATACATACACATATATACAAGTACAGAGACATCGCGTCTACTGACGCGTCTATCTTATGGGCTGCTTCCTCCTCACTCCGTGACATCCGCTGTCTCTTCCTTTCTTTCTCTTGCCGACCCTTATTTCATTATTCTTTGTCAATTGAATCAAACATTATTCAAAAAAAAAAAATAACAACAAAACAAACATTTCTCTTTTGATTCGAAATATCTACATGCGCAATTGTGTACAATGTTATGTTTTAAATATATTTTCACAGTCTAATAAATGACGCAATGAAAATATATCTCCTGCTTTTTTTACTGAATTATTTGGCTTTATTATTGAAACAGATCCTCATTACGTGCAACCAAATGGAAAGTTTTTTCTTGTTCAAATGCATCTACCAACAATCTACAACCCGCTTTTGTGAGTGTATATGTGTTTTTTTTTTAATTGTTTACCATATCACATATATGAACAGTGAACAAGTACCCTTACCGATTTCAAGGTGAGATTGTGCCTTCCCCAAGTTAACTTGCGTACTTATGGTCATTGCCACAGTGTGTTGGTTTGCTCAGCAATTAGCTAACATTGAGTTTACACTCACAATGTAATGTCTTTTGCACATTTAATTTATGCATATATATGTATATGTATGTATGAGAGAAATTTTGTTTCGGCGTTTGCAGATGTCGCATCGTTTGAAGTTTAAAGTGACGACATTGTAAAGTCATTCAATGAAAAACATTGTGAAAAATGAAATTAAAAAAAAAAAGATTTTCTATTTTAAATATAAAGGGACGTTGACCTTATTCATTTTATTTCTTCATGTCTCAAGTGTATGAGCACACAAACACAGAGACATTCAATGGCACTATTGACATTGAAGATTACATGTTGAAAATAGACGAGTGTGTGGTACTACTTTGGAAGAATAACACTCTGGAAAATGTGAAATAATTGTTAATATATAAGTAATCATTGATTCAATTTCAATCTTCAATCATTTTGAATATTAATATTCACTTCACGTGTATACCGTTATGAGTCTGGGTCAAGGTCACTGTTCAGACTCTACTGCCTCCTTCCGCATGAATTTATTATTCGATCATTTATCAACTATTATATATATATATATATATATATATATATAGATTGTATTCTCTCTTGTTATTCAAATTACTTAATGAATTATGGTCATAACATATCTATAGAGTGGTAATATTTTTACTGTAACTGCCAAAGATATTCTGCATAAATTTGTCGTAGTTGTCTCAATATATCAAATGTCTGATTTTTTCTGTCTTTTTATGTGCAATATTAGTTTATGGCTTATTTAAGATGACACGTGCCACTACTTATAGCAAGAGTTTACTTGAGATTACTACGGGCATTACGACATACAAGCGACTAGTGAATTATTCTTCTATGATTTATCAATGAGTTTTTTTTTTCTCTTTTATTGCAGTATCCGACAACATTGACGATGGATGGATTTATTAATGAGGTGGAAGGTGACTGTATTCCACCCGGAACATTGCCGAAGGAAGTGGAAATATCAAAAGATGCTGAGAATATGTTGAAAAAACTATTGCAACCAGATCCGAGAGTGAGATTAAAATCCCTCCTTGCATTGCAACGGATTGCTTTTTTTATGGGACATGATATTTGGAGCTATAGCACAAAAAAAGTATGCTTCCTTTTTTTTTCTCTTATATCGTTGTTTGACATATTAAAATGAATAATTGTGTATTTTTGGGTGATTTGTTTTAAGGTTTCGCCTTTCAGGCTTTTGGGACGACCATCAGGAGGAACATCGCACAAATCGAAGACTGATTACGATACATTCAAAGATTTTGATTCATTCGCTGGTGGTAGCACAAATCGAAAGTGGTGATTAAACTAATTTCTATCTTTTATAAAATAATATTACACATATGACTTTCTATCTGTCAACAGTGATATGAATTAATATTTTCTCATATTAATTTGTATAGTTTTGCTAACGATTTTTTTTTAGTATAATCAATGAAATACCGATCTGATATTTGTATTAAACTGTATTAATACGTTAACAATGATGCCATTTAACTGATTTACATGGATATTCAAAAAAAAAATGTTAAGCATAAATAAATAAATAATACGTTTCAATAAATGAAGAATGTTAGAGACAAATTTTTGTTTCATTTTGCATTCTGTTTACAAAAGTTTCAATTTGTTTTTAAGAATAGTTAACAGTTTTGTTTTGTTATAGCATCTCATTGATAATACATAAGTAATATATCCGAATAACAAGAAAATGATAAATGAGAAAACGAAAATAGAAATGAATTTATTTATTTATCTCTTTTTTTCTTGGATTTAAGTTTTTGAATACTGGAGATGAGTTTTGTTACGCTCTTCTCAATGTTTCTCTCTGGCCGGTTAGTTAAATTTCTTTTTCTCTCATAATTATTCATTCGTTCGCTTCTCACTCTTGGCGCCGCCCTGTTTCACGTGATTGCGGCAAGCTATAGGTAAACACTTTAGTTGAAATTTAAAGCAACAGAGCAAATCAGAAAATTAATGTAATTATATAATAAAGTTTACAATACAATTATTAACACATCATTATTATCGAATCCCGGAATAATTCTTACTCTCAATAAAATACAGTGTCATCATTGGTTTTCAAAAACATCGTATTTTTTATATTTTTATCTATATGTCTGTTGAGGGAAGAGATGTTGACACAATAGCATAAGAAAATTAAAAATAACTTTGGCGAATTTTTCACGATTAAGTGGCATGGAATTGGGGAAAAAGTGCGATTAATAATTACAATTGGACACGCACATACACAAATATAGATTCATATATCAATTGTAATTTATTATATAAATTGTTCGCGAATATTGAAAAAAAATCAATTCTTTGCCTATTATTCTTTTTATTTTCATTGGTTCTGATGACGGAGGGCGGATAAAGTATTCGTTTCATCAATAAAAAAATGTGGAGTAATTTTCATTTTTTAATATAAAACAATGAATCCAAATGCGCGTTTACAATTGTAAAAGTATGTTGATATTTATTATTTCTTTGTGTTTAATTCAATTATGGTATCTGAATTTGAGGATGTACGCGATTTTTTTTTTTTTTTTTTTTTTTTTGGTGCGCACATTTTTTTGTTATTAAATATTGTCTCTTAATATTACCATGTTTTTTTTGTTTTTACTACTTGCTATTGTTGAATAATTCTATTCACATATATAGAAACGTCCAGATTCGTACAATTAACATCTTCACGCGCAGTTACTTTTTTTTAGTTTTCTTTTAATTCTATTTGAATTTTATTGAATGCATTGTTCAATGATGTCTGTAATACGACTTAACGTTGTCAATGAAGATTAATCTTGTTGGTAACGCCTCGAGTTACAGACAAATCGTTCAACTAGAATTCTCTTCGTTGACGATGAAAACCATTCATCTAAAATGGCCGCTCACAATCAATTTAACCTTTCGTCTTTCATCCTTTTCTCAATTTCACCTCGGAATAATTTTTTTTTCTGTTTATCATTTTGTACACAAAATACCAACTCTTCGTGCTGGAACATGCACATTATTTCGACAATACAACGGTATCTATGTATAGATGTATATATACTCGTAGTTCAATTATATATAGCGCAGTTCATCACGCAATCATTTCGCCATGGTGAATAATTTTTATACTTTAATAGATTTTAAAATCAATATCTCGGTAAGTATTTCATTGTTTTTTTGTTTTTTTCTTTAGTTTTTTTTTCCATATACATATAGCAGCAGTATATCAATTAATTAGCACTTTTTAGCATGTTTCTTATTGCGCCTCTGTTTTTATATTATCCATATTATGTATATGTATGTACAGAAAATTAATTTTGTCATTATTTATATATGTATATACTTGTATATATATATATATATATTCATCTATTTATTTATTTATTCATACCATTCAATAGCGATATTTATCGCAAGTGAATTTTGATAATTACAAAATGAAATTAATTCATACTACAGCGTCACATTTTGATGCCAGTTGGGCAATAGCCAAAAAATTTGTTCAATGCTCACTTAATTTCTTATTTATTATTATTCGTTTATTCGCATCTTATTCAAAAGCAGCAATCGCAGACGACAAATTATATATATATATGTATATATCATATATAGATATATATATATATATATATATATAATCGACTACACAGTAGTCGGTTTCGCGCTTGACCAATGGAACGAGAGACATTTTTATTTATTTATTTATTTATTCAATTTATGTAACTATTCTTGCATTGAAAAATTTATTTTACTTGGGGCGATAAATTCTATTTATTGCTCACTCATTGAAATCATACGATTTAATTGATAAGTTGAACTTATAATTTTACTTGATTTATTATGAATCATTGGGCAAGGAAGTAGCTGCAAAATTCAGTAACATTTATTTTTTTTTGTTTTTATTTTTTTTCACTTTGATTAATCAACAACTTTTTTTCATAATTTCTGCTGCAATCGGCAGCTATGTAAAATTGAGGGAGAAGGAGAGAGAATTGGAATCGACGCGATTCACAAAAGTTGTAGCCTCACGTCCAGTGATCACATGCATTTTTTTTTTGTTTCAAATAGATCGATGACCACACAGAGAAAGCATATTATTATTTTATTATTGCTCTCTCAATTGTTTTCATCTTAATTTTTTTGAATTCATTAGCGCCGTTTGATTGTTATTAATAACTATGATAACATCTTGTCCAGGATAACGCCGTAATGCTAATTGCCAAACTAATTTAAGTTTAAATTTCTTTGTTAATTATTTATTTCTTTTTTTTCATCGTTTAATTTTTATCAACAAAGTGACAATGAAAACGTTGATTGGTGTGTAATACAATGACAAAAATATGAAATATGACAAGGATAAACCACGACGACAATGTGATAATATTAATTATCTTTACAGTCAAAAGATATTTTCACAGGGCGTGAAGATTTGCTGTGCTTTTATACGAATGAGTATTGTGATAATGAGTGAATGATTTCATAATCTTATAAAAAAAATGATCATCAATAGATTGATTAATGAATTAAACAATAACGTAACAGTAATCACTGACAATGAATAAATTGCTAATTCAAATAACTACATGATATAATTACTGTACAAATTTATCATTGCACAATGCATCGTATTTTTTTTTTGCATTTTTCGTTTTTTATTTTTCATTTTTTTTCTTACCAGATTATAAGAATTATTTATTTTGTAATTAATAATAATCAATATTCAAGATAGCTTTTCTGATCATGTGCGGTGTTACCCAGTACCACTGAATGATACCATAAGACTATAGTTTTATATAATAAATTGGGAACCTGTGAAAAAAAATTCTATTAACAACGTAAAAAACGATACGTGAATATGAAGAAAGTACGAATCGTATCGCGGTAATGAAAAAATAGAGGGCGCGTTTAAATATTGCGTTAAAATAGTACCAAATAATAATAGATATTTGATATTAGTGTATTCTCCAAAACAAAATGAACGTCAATAAATAATGTCAGACCAGCAGCAGCGTTAACTATTTTCATTTCTTGTATTTTTCCTAAAATTCGGAATGAATAGAAAACGTATATGCTTCTTTTGAAAATATCATTCCCGAATAAATTAAATATATTGATAAAGAAATAGTTTACAATACAATTCGATGGAATCGAATTAAATTTTTATTCCATATTTTATTGATTTTTTTTACCGGGGTAACACCAAACTAAGCTAACTTGAAGATTAAAAACATTGTGTCTACGTGAGTAATAATAATATTCGCGCGCATTTGACACACGCACTCGAGTATTGATTGGAAGAGGTATAAATAAAACGAAAAAAAAGCACATCTTCCTTAGTCGCCTACACACAATACACGGACCCTGCTTTTTATTTTCATATGATGCCAACGAAGAGCAGTTTAATGAACTTCTTCTCAAATAATAAGAAATTTTCGCTAAATTTACTTATTTATTTATTTGATTCATTCGGATAACTGAATGAATTAATTTAATAACTATTGAATAGTTGTAGTGTAGTGGGGCAACAATTTAATCGAGTACGTGTGTGCGAATGGTGCAATAAAAAAAAATTATTAGTAGTAATAGATATAATAATAATAAATTGAGTGAACCCGCCGGTGATTAAATGACACAAGGCGGAATAACACCCTATCACATTCTCCTCCTTCGAAGACACAGTGCAATATGGGTTATTGTCTTCGAACGCCTCTACCCTCGGTAACAATGTCAATGAACAAATAACCACAAATAATAATAATATTAATGAAGAAATATTTTGAACGATTCTTTTGCCCGATAGGAAGCAATAGAGAGTGAAATCGACGAATTAATAGTAAGAGATAAAAAAAGACACAGTGGTCGTGTTGCATTTAAAATCCAATAATTTCTTGCATTGATTCGCAACACAAATCGATTAAATTAACACAATACTACCACAACGTATGAAGATAACTCACACTACTGCACTCTAACATCTCTACACATTGCAATTGTCATGGCCTATGGAATCTGAAATCATATTTGGGGAGGAGGAGGAAAAAATACAACATTTAGAGTATATATTAATATTTCAATTCAGTTAATTGCAGATGTAAATTGTTACCTAGTGAGGTGTCGGCTATCTTCATGAACGGCCATCTCTGATGTTTTAAACTCGTTTAATTCTTTCCTAATAGCTGCTTTATCTTTCGGTGTGAGTCTTGTCCACGGTTTATCTGCTCTTCTATCATAATCATGTGCCTGAGTCACTTCAATATAATCATTGAACCTGATAATCTACAATGAAAAATGTAAAAATCACAAATATCATTTTATTATTCGTTTATGAAAACATGAAAATAATTGTCACTCACTTTTTTCTCTTTGAGTTCTTCAACCGTGGGCCGGAAACTAAGTTTCCTAAGTAAATATCTTTTTTTCTCTTCCTTTTGCTTTTTCTCTTCAGCGGGACTTTGTTCTAAAATAATTGCATTTTTACTGTCATTAATTTCTTGTTGCTTTCGCAAAGTACTGATAACATTATTGAATCGTACTACATTGGAAGAATAACGCGAAAGCATCGTCTTTGCCAAGCCACCACTTTACTAATGTTCATAAAATCATCATCATATTGGTATTAATTGATGTTTTTCACTTACTTTTTAATATGTTCCTCTCTTCAAGCTCTTCTTGAGTCGGTCGCATACTAAGCCGCCTTGAGAAAATACAAATAAACCAATGCATTATATATACCTGAATGCATCTTAATGTGCATAGGAATAAGAGAGAATGTCTGAGTAGGCGGAAAATTGTGAGGGTCAGAGGTTAGCAAAGTGCAACAGCTGCGTGGAACAAACAAATGATTCATTCAAATGTTCCACGCAAGCTTTGTAATTGCAAGCAGTTGAAATTCATTTTTTAATTATTACAAATGCCAATTTAGTAACTGAAAAATTGGAAACTGAAATAATTGAGGATTTTTTTTTTCGATTAATGATATTTGTAATTGGTATAAATGATTTACCTGATCAACCGTGCACCAATTGCTTCCTTACTCTCTTGTCTCTCATTGTCCGACTGCACTTGTAAAATATTTCGATTGATAAGCTCTTGTCTATCTGGTCTAAGGGCTAACTTCAACGAGAGTGATTCTTTGCGCGCAATTTTGGATGCCAAACGAACTGAAAAAAAAAAATTCACATCTAAAAAAAATTGTTGTACAATTCATTTAAACATTGATAATAATTATTTTTTTCCTAATGTTTCAAATACACTGCTCAATGAACGTTCAATGTATGCATATGAATATGTATATATATGATAATTTATCCACCGTCGATTTCCGAACAGCTGACGCTTCTTTGTAATTTGAAAGAACTTTCAAACGCTCCAATGGACATCCACGGGATTGACACCGTTCTGATTGACAACATTTCGTCATTGCCAATTCAATATCAAAACAAATCTTATTACGTGAGTGATGAATATATATTGAGTTTATTTAAATTGATAACAAATGTGAGATAGATTGTAACGCTAAAGGCTGCTGTTGATTGTATACACGATGAAAGAGAACTAAAAGAAGAGTTGAAGAATGAAAACCGCGCAACTGAACGCATTTTGCCAGCTATCTTTGGCGACCAATATAAACTTCAAGGCACTTGCGCTCACTTCGCGTCCACTCACGATCAGTGTGTGGACACGTGGTGGCTTTTTCTCATAACCCCTCTCTGCAACTTCGGTACATGAGATGGAGTATAATTAGTACACTTTACGAAGGCTAACGTATGTGACAAAACTTGGCCCAATCATCGAATGATGTGAAAAAGAAATATATAGAGAAACGTTCAGGCACACTATATTAATAATAACAGATATAGTATTAATATACTTACTTTCATCGTCGTCGTAGTCGTCGCGATAAAACACTTGACCATCGTCGGAGCCATCTGAATCCTCTCTGATAACGTAGGGCCTTGCATTTTCTTTATTTTCCATAGTGCATGGTAATGCTAAGCCAAATCTCACTGGTCGACTGCTGTTGAATGAGCAATTTAGTGTTATATACCGATTAACATATTTTTATTTAATTGATTAAACAAAAATATAGATAAGTTCAGATTGATCTCTAGCGAACCAATGCTCTTCAATATTTATGTATATATTTTTTTTTATGAAAATTTAATTAGGGTAATTTAATTAATTGAGACGTAAGATTGTATCGTTAAAATGGTCTTGAGGAGAAAACATAAAGTATCAATGAAATCCCCTAAATAGTTTGATATAAGCAAAATATACAACAATGGCTTGAACATTTTTGATTCCCTGGCTATCAAATCTTAATAAAAACAGAAAAAAAAGAAAACAAATATGGGTTGCGATATCAAATCTCTACATGCTCTTCAAAGCTTTGCCACAAAAATCAATTACCATAGTCTCATCCTAGGCCTCAACGGCGGCCTTCTGTTGAGCATAAGAAAAAAACGTAATGATGTTTTACTAAATGATTGAATAATGTCCATGAAGGTTTGATGAAATAAATGACGGGAATGAGAAATGGAATAAATCTGCGATCTAAATTAATAAATAGATCTAAACAAATTCCATCAGAAAATTATTTATTACTTCAATTACGTACTTGAATGAGGCATGAAGTTCTTGACGAAGAGTTAAAGGTCTATTTTCCTGTGTGGGTGTACCTTGAGGTGTACTGGGACCACTGCCTGAATCTTTTTTCTTCAATGCACTTTTAAGTGGCATCGCATG
>CAJUYH010000825.1:22667-56908 GCA_910591685.1 Galerucella tenella
TATTGTCGTTTTTTGTTTTGTTTCGAACAACTGATTAATTTACCATCATCTTCACAATCTGAGAGTGGAAGCTGTTGTTGACGTTGTCTAGCCAATGTTGTAGGACTTGGTGAACTAAACATTGGCGGTGGTGGAATCGGCCCTATTTCACTGAGTGGGATCGGTGGTTCCGGCAGTTCCGACAACATCAAAGTATTGTGAGGCGGTGGTGGCGTCATGTACCTATCGATTGCCTGCTGTTCCTCCGCTGTTGACTGTATGACACCTTTTTCATCTGCATCAAAATATGATAAATAATATGTCATAAATATTAAAGCAAAAACATGAAGAAACAATGAATGTATTTTTATTTTGATATATTTTTTCATGTATATCTATTGGAAAGAATAACATTAATTGTCTTATACATACTGCCATACGTGAACATAATTAACCGCTTTGTAAGCATGCGAGAGGCCTCAAGCGTATTTGGCCTATTTGGCTTCTGCTGATCCCCTGATTTGGGTCCACCAGAGCTTGGAACTTGGTTATATTCGCCCTGGTTGCCCGTCGGTTCGCCATTGGGTGATAGCCCGCCATTTGCATTCTGTTCAGTCTTTTCCTTTTTCGGCTCTGCACAAAAAAATAAAGATAAATAAAATAACAGCTATGAAGATTTCATACTAAAATTAATTCATTTTATTTATTGAATTATTATCGAACGCAATTTCAGTTCATTCACCTTAGTTGGATGAATGTCAAGTGAGGATTAAAATTTATTCAAGGTCAATAACGATCATCGACATTGACTAGACTTTGTTGTAAATATAGATATAGAAAATTTATTTTCTCGTTGATGGAATCTGTCATTTCCCTTGACCGCACATTCGCGGTCAAGGGAAATGACATTGATCCATGCAGATAGTGCAAAATTATTTGTGACTCTACTACATGGGTGTAGGTCGAACGATAGAGAGGTGAGATACTTTATGTGGAAGAATGTTTCAACGAGAAATATAATAAAGCAACGTATATGAAAAACAAAAATCATACAAATGAGCACGAAAAAACGTCCAAAATTGAATATGAGAAAAATGTTTGGCATTCGACGAATTTTCATCATTTCTGGGGCATGGCTGCTCTGGTCTGTATTGTATATCTCTGAATTTGGATTTTAGCCAATGAAATTCCAATGATACAACACACACATGAAACGGGTCGCGAATGCAGAGATACTCGGAAAAATATATAAAGCAGAAATTCTCTTCGTGTCGTAATTTATATTGTTTATTCAACTATTACTTTTTATTTTTCAAATTTATATTAATTATTCATAAACAAATATTCAATGTCTTTAATATTTATAAATATTGTCCTTGACTTTATATATTCATTTTACAAAGACATGAAATAGCAGAAGAAGAAAAAGAAATAACGAAAAAAAAAGTGACATTTATATGATACACACAATAAACTATCGCTCGTAAATTTATTCTTGTTTGGATTACCACCACCCAAAATATTATTATAAATTAACTTATGAATGCATTTATATATACACATGTAGGTATGAGTATATAGTAACGTCGCTTGTTGTTTAATATTTATCATTCGCGTGAATTTCATCACCGAATTTGGATGTTTCAATTGTAGAACGGACGTTCATTATCAATCGATCAACTAAACTCACTCAATCATACTGTTACTTCAATTTTCCTTTTCATTATTATTATTTATTACCCTTTTCGCCCACTTGATTTTTTATGACGATGAAAATAAATACTGCGAATATTCCAACCAATTTCAAGACGCTGTTGACAATATCTCCAGAGCCACGTGGAACATTACACAAATGTGTATGTCGGTTAAATTTTTTGATCAGCGACCCTGACCGACATTGCTTTTTATATACTTTATAGCCCACCGCACCTCTTCTTCTCTATCTCATCCTCCCTCACTCATTCGCCATTCTCTATTTGTGCCCTATTTTTCTGTTCGTGGCATTCAATGAATATCATAATAGAATGGGAAAAAAAAAAAAAAAATGGAAAGCAAGAATGAAAGGAAAAAAAAATCAGTTTACGTGAAAGTTCTAGAGAACTCTGACCATTCGCAATTAGTTATGACGCCAAGAATAAATGAGAATTGTTATGCAGTTGCAAACAGAATGAGTGTATATATTATTTTGAATAGATATGAGAATGAGAGCGAGAGAGACTTGCCCTTGGCGCAGTGCTTAAATATGTGGTTGCGCGTTCACCACTTGGTTGCGTCAGTTAAAAGAGGCAAGAGAATTCGTTTGGGTGGATGAAGAGTAAAGAGAGGCTAACGCGGAATTCCGGCGCTGCAACTTGAGAGGCTAAATAAATGAGTGGGTGGTTATGTGGAGATTATGAGGAAGAAGAAAAAAAATTTTTTTTTCCAAGCCTACAAATTGAGTTGGCAGAGATTTATAATAATATATAGACAACACTCCACTTGAATAATTACACGGATGTCTAGACAATCGCCCATGTCAATTTATTTATACATATATATATATATAAATGTATGTTTACACTAAAAACAGAAAAAATAAAAATATTTTTTTCTATATTCTTTACAAATTCTTTATGTTTTTAATGACTGAATTGATATGTCGAGTAATCTTGGGTGTCTATGTACTATCAAAAAGGATAAATTGATTGACTGATATACAAAACAATCAATGGATTTACCATGATGGATTGTAGTGAATAACGAGAAGTGAAACGAAAAGCCCGTCCTTTGTATTGTATATCGTTGGTATATCAATAATTCCGTGTTAATCGAGAATATTGGGAATTATGCTACTATTGAACTCTCTCTATTTCTCTGTTGTATGGAGTCACTTGCGTCATCGATTGCGTTGGTGGTGGCTCTTCGTGTTGACTGTTCGATTACTGTTCATATCGGTGTATGATGACAATTATTGGTTGTTGGATTGTCACAAGTGACATTCTATAGCGTGGAATGCAAGTCTAATATACGATTCACAACCAATTGTCATTGAAGAGAATAAAATGGATAAACGACATTTGATTATAAATATTTCAATTACTTTCATATTATTTGTTTTGCAATACTTTCAGTTTTATAAATGTCATGTGAGTCGTTGAGTGTTCACGGAAACAGAATAAATGATTATCGGATAACGTAATTTCCGGTACAACGATGTGCACCATCGCGAAGTTGGTGTGAATGAAAAAAAAAGAAGGTACAAATAATAAGTTGACACAATTTTCTGGTGTGAAGTTGAAAAAAAAAGTCGGTAGAAGGAAGTGGTAGAGCATGGTTTGAATTATGGATGCATTCATTGGTACGATGTTGGAGGTGAGCTTGCCGTTGGGTGACATGGGAAAATAGTGAGGTAGGTGATTCAGAAAGAAAATGAAAAAATAAAAAAGTAAAAAATTAATTGAAGTGTTGAAGAAGTGGATGAGAATTACATTTTAATCGCCGGTGCAACGGGTGTGAATTGTTGGATAAAAAGCAGTCACCAGCCAGATGGCGTGGGACAAAAACGTAATTTCTACCGCGCACATATGCATATATATAATGTATGTACATAGAGGTATGTTAATTTAAAATTCAGCGTTGCTATTTTTTCGATTTTTTTTTATCGAAATTTTGTAATTAAATATTGGTTTTTGTTGGAAAAGTGTTTGATAGTGAAGGGACGTAAAGAATAGATTGCAGATAGAATATAAATATTTAGTAGATTATTTTGTAATAAAAATAAGTTATTTTTCTCCCTTACCATAAAAAAATTCTTTCGTTTTTTATTTTTTGTGCTTCACATTGAGTGGAAGCACGCCAAAATATTTTTAAGTATAAACACAATAAATTATGATCGTGTTTATCTACTTGAATAATCCAATGGAATATATAAATACATTGTATAAACAATAGGAAATTATTTTATTTCTGTATAAAATCAAATTTTTTTGTGTCATTTACAAAAAAATCCAGAGTTGTGATGAACTTGAACTCGGGGCGTCGCGACGCCTCAGGTCAACGACACTGAAACTTCTCATTCACACATAGATATTATATATTCATTAATAGGTAAAATAGTGACTTGTAAAAAATTTTATGCATCATTTTGAAAAATATTTCCGACCGTCTCACCTGAATACTTATCGCCTTTTTTGTATCCAGGTGGCAAAAAATCTGCCGGCGGTGTAATCGGTGGTGCGGAATCCCAGCATGGTACAACATCTGGTTGATGATGATGACCACACTGATGAGTAAATGCCGGTGGCAATTCTAACAGCTTGTGTTGTTTATCGCAACGACGACGACGTCGACCACTCGGGGTAAATGTCTTTACCGCCGCCAAAAAGCTCACACCACTCATATTATCACGTTGTTCAACACTGCTATCAACAATTGCTCTCGATGATGTTGATTGTTGATTATGATCGGTGAATCGCGTAGATGGACTGGGCACCATTTATCAAATTGTCCCGGCAATATATATTTGCTTGTCTATGACTCTTTGCAATTATTTATTTATTCTTGAATTCTATATCCTCGATGCAATATGATGAACATTATTGCATAATTGTAATATCACTTGAAATCTTTTCAATGCTATAGTAACATTTTAATTTGATTCCAATAATATTTGAGTTTACCGAAACAACAAATATTTTTGTTGCTCCCTTTTGCTAATGTTTTTTTCATCAATTGATAGGATGAAAATTTATAAAATACATAAAGATAAAAAATGATGGAGAGTTAAAGATAGAGAAAAATATATTGAACAATGAGGAGAGGATTTGACGGTATAGTCACGCGTCTCTTGTCGACTGAAACTAACCGAAGCTCAGGACTGGCATGTCTGACAATAGTCAAAAAGCATCTACTGCGCAGCATTGCCGAGTAGCGGCACCACTATCGTACTCGAACTGGCGAGAAATCGCGAGTAGAAGAGAAGAAAGCGTGGGTGGTTTCGTTTGATAGTATTTGTTGGATGAGATGGTGGGCGAAAAACGACGGGGCGGTCGGTGGTGGCAAGGGAATGGTTATGAAAGAGGGTGGACGCGCATAGTGTGGCAATGGAAAAGACAGCCCTGGGGTGGTAAACGCAAAGGAAAATACGTGATGTCCCTACGTTTGTACCCCGGGCTCGAGAACCGATCGTTACCGGGGAAAACTCGAGAGCTGAATGTGACTGATTCTCTTATAGGCACAACGAGAAGAATTTCCTTGTTTTTTTTTCCCTACTAACAGAAGAAAAACAAAAGTGAATGTTAGTCTCGACATTTCACGCACTCACACGCGCGTGCCTCTGTGTGTGTGCATGTGTTAAAAATGTCCGGAAAAACTGATCGATAATGATAAGGGATAAAAGGTGAAGAGTTGAAAAAAAAAAATTAATTCTACGTCAAAAAATCAAGAAGACCAATTAGTCATTTGCTGTCAATTTTTTTTAGGAACAAAAAAAAAAGAAAAAATTTTGTACTCGTGTATAGCCTTGGTACGAAAGAAGATGGGTGTATTTTGCTCGTTGAAATTGAAAACGAGAAGAGGAAAAAAAAAATATATATATATATATATATAGATGTAAAGAAAGAAAAAAAAAGAGACAGTCCCTTGGGATATGACCTTGGGGATTGTAAGGTTTTAAATTGCATGGGTGTAAATACAAGAGGTACTATCCAGCTAGGTGACGAACATATATATGTATATGTGTGTAGGGTGTGTGGGTGATTCTATATACAACATGACCTATACCCCGGAGAGTATTATCCACTAATATATTTGAAGTGACAGACTTTATTACATTGCACTTTGGATAAAATCCCCTCTGAAATAAAAGCAAAATTAAAATAAATGAAAAATGAGAAAATAATAATTACACAATACTTTTAAAAATAGCGAACAAATGTTTATTGGTATGTCACAATAAAATAGCTTTATGTCCGTTGTTTATATAGAAATTTTATTGGCTCAAGTGGGTGTATTTTTCTGTTGATTTCCCTCGATACATAGAAATTGAAGGTGCATAAGTTGAATAGATTCACGATACGAATGTTTATCGGTTAATTTTCTGTGATTTTACAACAAGGATGAATGGACACTGATGTAAATGGTATTATCTCCACATCATGTCTACATATATAGATATACGTTTGTTAACAAACATGATAAACATGGATTTTCGCTTGAAGCCAAAGGAAAGGTTTGTTAATGCAGGGTACATAGGATCGATTAGCCGAATGCGAACACAACAGAGGCAGTGCTTGCACGAATGTATTTTTATACGTATGTATGTTCTATGAACTCTTCACGGTGCGGTTCAAGGTCGAGTCACGTTCAATGAATGGAGGAGAAGTATTCAATTGACGTTGAAATTGCACTTTGTCCGATAAAATCCATTAGCTAAGTAAAATTCTTCTTATCCAATACTATTTTTTCAATTTTGTTTTTTTTGTATCTTTATCGAGAAATGTGAAACAAAATATTGATGAGAAAGTGCGAGGATAAACAGATTATTATTTGATAGTGTTGTTTTTCACAAGTAAGAAAGTGGGAATGAAATTACGAGTTGTAAAACTGTTAAATAAATTGTAGTGTGGTAATTCTCCTTAAAATTTTATTTCAATACTCATTGGCATTTTGTATTCTTTTTTTTCTCTATTTTTCTTCTTAAATTTTCAGAATACTTAAGTACTTCATGACAATTGCAACAGCGTATTTGAACTTGGTAATTAAGTTGCCTTTATTATAACCTGTCTTAGTTTAATTAATTCGAATGTATAATGGTAAGAAAATTTTCAACGTCCTTCAAGTTCAGAGGGATTTTAAACATTGCCATACCTGATGCTTGGAAAATATTCTCATTTTACTTTTAGGGTATTTAAATTAACATATAATATTTCAAGTTATCCAACAAATCGACTATTTTCTTTTACAGTTTCAATCCCTTGTGTGTTAACTTATAAAATGGTAGCTAAATCAATGTGTGAATTATGAATTTATTTAATTTTGCACATAGTAAAAAAGTTTAAATTATCGTGATGAACAATTGAGAACCGATTGAATACACTTGGATATACAGAGAACCTTGTACTCATTGATAAAACATTACAATTGTTCTTGTGTCAACCTCGTTCTGAATTTTCTTTTGAATATAATTCAAACAAAAAAAAAAAAAAGAATAAAGATAAGAAAAGAAAAAAATAAAAAAAATGAAACTGTCAATAACAATGACAGTAGAAAATCTTCAAACTTTTTTTCCATTTCATTTTGTACTGCGTACAATTGCTGAATATGTCACTGAAATTTCTAGTATTGCAAACTATAAAAATTGCGATCAATCTAAATAATAATTGGTAAACGAATTGGATGGCCATTGGGTAAAAGTTTGATTATAGCTAAAAGACCTTGACCTCCTCTTTCGCGGTTTCATGTCGTCCTCGTGGCGGGAGATGAAGATGGCCAACAAAGTGACATCGATTTCGGACCGTCTTAACCAACAAGACTCAACCTCAAATCCCAAATACGATGCTTCTGCCGCTCGTAAAAAGCGGACGGGTATGGAATAAAAGAGGAATATAACATCCCTCTTTCATCATCTTTTTATTTTTTTCATTTTATTTTTTACTCAACGGATATTAAATATATAAATAAAGTATGTATTCGTCTCTCGTTAGTTGATTCATAAATCCAAGTATGAAAATTTTAATTAATTTTATCGACTTTTTTACAGATTTATTTCGTTGGAGAACGTTTCATTAAGAGGTTACATATGTCTGTCCCCGGGAAATTCAATGATGAAATTTCGAGGAAAATTATCAAAAGTATATAATTTAAGAATATTTAATAACAAAAAACTTGATTATTTGACCCAGTACATATATATATATATATATATCCAATACTTTTTTCGATTATTGAAAGACGTTGATCGAGTTAACAAATTGCATTGTGTATGTCGAAGCGTTAAACATTTATTATTTTGAATCTCTGTTATTGGTTCACGATAGTTTGAAAAAACACAATCGAGTTTTATTTTGTTTTATTGTTCCATTTTATATTGTCTTTTTTTCTTATGCAGAAAAATAAATGTGTTTCATTATATTATTTAGGTAAATTCAAATTTTAAAAAGTAAATTCACTGAGTATAAAATCTGTGAAAGATTATTTTCTTGTTCATTTTTAGATATTTAAATTTTTACAATGTCACATACGTGACGTTGAAAAAATGTAATATATTATGTATCAATTGTCAGCGTTGAATGTACGCTGAAGTACCGTTGCTATGGTGATTCGTATAATGCATGGGGATTCTTGGGGGAAAATAAAACGAGTTTCAGGCACAACAAATTATTTACAAGTGGGCAAAAGTCAGAGAATTTTTCGTGTTTATTTTTTACTTTTTCATTGATTTACTGTTCAATCATTTTCCCTCGGTTTGTTTTCGTCTTTTGAAAAAATAAAGTGCTGGTCGTGGTGATTGAGGTTTTTCATTTGACATTCATTCAACAGAAAAAGCAATGACAATAAAAATGAAAATTTATGAAAAATCAAAATAAAAGTTTGAGGGCTTTAACTTGCATTTTTTACATTCATGAGTATATTTATGTCAATGTGAAAATCGTTTCAATTTTTCATCCTGAAAATCTTCACCACTGAAGAATAAAAATGTTTATCGGAACAAAGAAAAGGGATGGAGGTACATACAGTACTTGTTTCTCTCAGAGTACTGACGCAATTACCGGATCTTATATGCATGATATAAAAATTCTATCTGCAATTTTTTGCATAATTTACAAAAATGTGATTACCATATGAAATATTATAGAATAAATACGGGGATGAACAAAGAGAGCATGTGGGCGACTTGATGCGTGATAACGTTGTTCTTTGGTGAGATGAAATATTTTTTTATTATCCAATTATGTACTTTTTTGAAAATTAAGCTTTTTTTCTGTAACACAAACCAATCGTTTTCGTATAAACAATACGCAGAGTTGTAGATTAAATAATCGCGTGACATATTATCAGTATTTATTCCTATATTTTTATCAATATTTTTTTGTAAATGAGAAGAAACTCTTACAGAATGAGCGAATAATTATACTCATTACTATATCCGATGTATGAATATTCATTACACTGAAATAAATTGCAAAGAACATGATGAATAAAATCGCTTTATATACATTTATGGTCCAAGGGTGATGTCAAGGACACACACGATGAGGTAGAAATGCCAGCACGAATGCTTGCTGATAGAAAGCTGACAGTGTTACGTGTTCACTTTCATCATATATACTTCCACATTAATCTTCAAAAACTTTTTCTACAACAAGTTTTCTGTTTCAAAAACCAATCATTCTCACTATATCAAATTAGACTTCTAAAGTCGTTTTTTTTTTCACAGAAAATTTACCCTTTTTTCGCAGATGACTGATTATTTCTCTTGTTTACTGACCCGGATTAAAATTGAAATACAGAGACAGTTTATGAGGAAAATGTTGAAGAAATAATGGAATGAAATTGAATAAATAAAGGGAAAAAGAAGGGAAGACATGATGCGAAATAAAGAGTATATATATATATGATTTGTCGTAAGAGGAAAGTAATTAGGCGGATGAAAGTAGTCTCACGTGGCAGTTTGTGCAAGTATAGGCACTAGTGAAAAATTGATTTTACTTCGGAACGTCAAAGCTCTCTCTCTCTCTTCCTCTTATACTGTCTTCTTTCTCTTCACCATCAGCTACGTACAGACGATAAAATGGATCAAAGCCAGGGATGGATTATATTGAGAGTGGGCACACGGGATTTATTAGAGCGTGAACTTGATAAATCTACAGAATGTGCGCGATTTTGTTGATAGTCGTCACTTTTGCTTGCGCAAATAATTCGTTATTTTTTTTCCATTTATTTTTCATTTCTCAAATTTGTTAAAAAAAAATTATTTTGTTATAATTGTTTGTGAACAAACCAAGGTTGATTGTTCGGAATTTTTTATTGTACAATACATAAAATTACATAAAGAATCGTTGAATGTTTACCATCGATTTGAGCAGTTTTTTATGAAGAACATAATTAATCCAATGCACTTTGTGGAACCAACTGGAAAAATTTAATTACTTGTAATGAAATTTACTCTATTTCTATATTGAAAATGTAGATACGCTATTTTTAATATTAATTTACTGATTTTCACCAGGTTTAAATTTACAAAATGAAACGACAAAATTCTTTCCATTTCAATATAATTATATATGTTTTAATTGGTTTAACTGACCCATTTATTGATTACATCTTGCAAAATGTAAACATTGTACGAAATGAGAGTTTGCGCATTAATGTAAAGCAACTGTAGTGTCCTCAAATGACGAATAAATTAATAATTAAAAGCTAACTTTGCATTGGGTGAAATAACATAATAATTATTGAGAGACTTGTTATTAATTGGAACATACGAGGGCGAATGTTTTAATTAATTGTATACTTATTCAATGAAAATGTTGCATAATATTAATTTAATTAAGGTAATTTCAAATAAATAGTGATGTTTTATTCGCAATTATGTCGTGCTTATTATAATCAAACAATATTTATGCAATGATGAACACATCCGTCACTCGGAGCCATGACGTTGAAACCAAAAAGAAAATCCACAAATGATATGTTCCGTATTTCCCCTCTCGTTTCAACTATTTTATCATCTTTCTTTTCATAGATTCAAACTTTTCAAGGCCATACGGCCATATTTTTTTCCAATATGTTATATTCCCTACTGCAGCATTTCATCTGCATTTTGGTAAATGTTTCTGGCTTCCATTTTCAAATATACTTTTTCACACCCTCAGTGTTGTTCATTATTCTCTGGCATGCACAGAAAAAAACTCAATTTTTTATATTATGTCAGTAATAAATTATCGAAAGTTTTCATTTTGATTTGTCATTCCTTTCTTTTTTTTATCCAACTATCTATTAGAATAACAGGAGAAAATGAACATAAGCAGAAAAACAACATTCAAGTGGAACTCTAAAAACTATGTAGTTGAAAGAGTAAGGACCATAACGAAACTGCAGAAATGGTATAAACCCACAGAAAAGAAAAACAGACTGCAATATAACTTGAAGACGCTATGAGGGTCGTAGAAAAAATAATTTAGTGTGTGTCTAGCATGTCTTCGTTGGTGGTTAACCCAATAATGTATAAGTACTATGTGTCTCGATTCTTTCTTTTTTTTTTCATACTCCTTAATATGTTTTCTATTTTACTTTTCTTTGAACATTCATAAATCTATATGGACATTTCATTTATGCACTACGACATTTTACAACTTTCTGATATTGTGAATTGGGCACTAATGTTCTCTTCAATTTTCGATTGAAATGAATATGACAATAAAACGTCAACCGATACAATAGAAACTTTGAACGAGGTAAATTTGATACTGAACGTAATAAAATAACGTCAAATGAACGTTTTTGTGATCACGAAGATGGTGACAGATGGATCAATAGGTAATGTGTTGTATTAACGAAATGAACTAGATGTTATGTTTCTCGTTTCGGGCTGTTTTTTTTCTCTTTTTTTTGACAACACATATCGTGATATATGTATTTGTCGCATCAGTTAATTTAAAAAGTTGGTCAATAGCAAATAAACCGATAAATTCATCATCAAATTTTGTGTACAGTTCGATAACGTGCGCATTTAATATTTGCGATGCTATAAATTGGGACACAGTGTGTAATGAAATAAAAACATTTATATAAATTGATTGAATGTATATTCAAGTGTTTTATGTGCTCATGATTATGGAAAAATGGCGTTTATAAAAACGCAAGATATTTGTTGTAGTATCTTTAACGGTTTGATATTGAGTTTGATTTTTGAGATATATAAATATTTTATGCAATGATTTTGCAATTACTCTGTGTTGTGCTGTTTGGCTGTGCAATTATTCATGTAAAAACATTTCTCTATGTTTTGTTTCTTTTTTTCATCAATGTACAACTTGTCTGAAAAGTTAAACAATTCCGTTTATTCCTAGGCAAATCCTATATCTACTGTGAATAATGGAAAGGATAGTGAACTGACAGAATATCATGAAAAATCATTGCCCAACGCTGTGGATTATTCAAAATATGATCAAGTAAGGTTTTCAAGATTTCAATTATATTAGATTTGTTTTAAGTTATAATAATATTTACATATAAATTTCAATTGCAGTCATTAAAATTTCCATCGTATAGTCCGGATTATAAATATCTCTATAAGCATTTTACAGCCAAGTCTAAGGCTGCAAGATGTGAATCCCTACGCAAAGAGTTTCGTTTTACAGTTGATGAAGTTTCAAATGTTGATGCGAACGAAAAAGCTGAATATATACGTCAATTATTGGATGAAATGAAATTTATGTGCTGACATATAAATATCTGAATCCGTTTAAACATTATTATTGTAAAAGACACTTATTAATATCTATTAACTGTCAAATAATAAAAATATATTGAATGCTCTGACTGCAAACAGCATAATTGAACTTCTGATTGTTTCAATATTTTTTAACGTTAATGTTGAAATTCCACAACAATCATCATATTGCGCTATCTATGTTCATTGACGGGAAATTACTGGTTCAAATCAAAAGTGTTGTAAATCCACAATTATTGTTTTGTGTAATCAGTCTTTAGAGTTTATTGTGGTTTAAATAAAAAATTTGCAAGATAAACATTTAGTGGCTTATTTTTCAATGTTTATAACTACTAAAGTGTTCTTTATTAGAATTGGTATAGTTATCCCATTCCTGAAATAATTACAAAAAAGAAATAAATGAATCATTGAAATAATTGCATGAATGTAGTAACGTGATCTACTGCTTTATTTATCAACACCTGACTTACACCACTTTGCTTTTCTACATTACCAGAATTTATATAAATTTTGGGCTTGCACCACTTTTGCTCTGAACCCGTCAAATAATTGTTTCGTTGATATAATAATTGGCACTTTATGGCTGATTGAGTATGAAATACTGGATATATATATATATATACAATACCTCTCTGTTTATTATTTATATGGTTTGTCATTGTGATAAATCGGTGCTTTACATGTTTATAATGTATTAGTGTTCAAGTTACATAATTGATTTAGGTACAGGAGATAAATGAAATCTCTAACGAGCCTAAAAATATGGAAAATTCAACGCCTACTTTATGCGACCACTTGCATGCAGTAAAAGAATTCTATGCTGAAACACCCGAATTTAATGATGAGAATTACATTTCCGAAATAGAAGACACGATTGTACGGATTTGTCATTCGAATAATTAACAGTAATGATATAATAAACAAAAATAAATTTGGAATTTTGTACAATGAAAAATGGCCCGTTTCAATATATTAAAGGCATGTTACAGCAATAAATTAAGATATTGTTGAAAATAATTATTTTTCGTGAATATTTATTTTTATACATATTTAAGATTGAACCGTTACTGCTATTCATATAATTTCATGGCTGTATTAATTTATCATATGTTATATTTCGACACGCAAATGTTTCAAATGAATGATCGCGACTGCGTGCGCTGTCCTTTAGGTGTTAATTTTATGGTTGAATAAATATAGGCTGAGAATCGATAGTCATCCTACGCATATATACATCGAAGCATCTATCAGGTGTCCAGGAGTTAGTAAACATGGTGTATTTTGGTCATACGACCATCACTGATAGTTAACGAAGATTTACTACAGTAATTAGCAATCTAAAATCTATACATAGACAACTTGCCATTATATTTACTTGACAAGTAATAGCATCACATCAGTTACTTTGTTACGTAATTTAATCTGAATTATAGTCACGTTCTCAATGCACTAGCATCGACTAGAGATTGTAAAGATTTGGGTTGGATCTACTTTCATCATAAAGTATGAAGGAAAATGCACGAAAAGAATTTTAATTGGTAATTTGATAATAGAGATAAGTATATGAAGAGGAGATTAGCGTATTTGAACAATCAAATTCTGTATTTTGGGCACGCCCTTGAATATATACAGTTTACTGTGCATACACCGAAGAATCCCGCAGGTTTTACTGCACTAGCCGGAAAATTCACGTGGAAACGTTTCCCGGGAATAACCTTGACATTCGAATTTGCACCCTCCCCCCACACAATCACCTCCACTCTCTTGCCCCCTTGTCCCCATCAGATAAACTCCTGTCGACACGTACACGTGTACCACATTTATAAATATAGATATACATTGAGCTTGTAGTCTTCAGACCTTCAGGCTACAATTATAAATTGTACGTTGAAATTTTATGACCTACTAAATTTATATTTCATAATTTTTTTATGGTACAGAGAGTAATGTAATCAATATCAAATTTAAATATACTTTCATATATAACATACAGTCGAGTTAATTAAATTTGGCAATTGTGAACTATATTTATTTGAAATTTAATCTAGCCAATTATGAAGCGGAAATAAAATGAAATGGAAAATACAAATAAAAATTCACACGTTCATGAATATATATATATATACATATGTATCATTGTTGAAGATAAAACATGGTTGGAAGCTCGTTTTAAAATGGACGGGATGCAATCTGGTGCGCGCTGCCGACATACAAATTGATAGTACGAGTGTTGTAACCACAATTCAACCACGAGGGTGCTCTATTCAAATGGGAATGAGAGTTTGGGTGTATGCGGGAACGAGAATGGTGAAGAAGGGGATAGCAAGAGGAAAATTGGAAGGTTGAAGTGGGTGAGAGTGGGCTCATGCAGCCGCAATCAACGCGCGTGGGCGATATGCGACGTGCAAACCTCCGCAGGGACTCTGGGGCTGAAGAGTTTCGTCGTTTATTCCTCGCTCCCTCCTCTTATTCTCCACTCACTTACTATATCCTCTGCAAGCTCTCTAGATCCTCGATCATGTATCTGATCGTTGTGTCATTGTCACAAATTTGTAACACTCAACTAAGTACCGTTAATAATATCGATTCGACCTTATTAATACTTTCAAAAGTATTTCTTTGTTATAATTGTTTATTTAATAAAATATTTTTTGGTAAATGATTACAGTTTTCCAGTAGATGTTTGTGTGAATACGTATATCTTATGTATGTATTAAAGAATAAACGACATTATGAAAAATCATTTAGGCCAAGCACACATCAACGGTGCATTTCGTTCACTTTCAATTATCCATCTACAGTTTGTAATATTGAGTGACCGATATGTCACCGTCAAAGTTGATACGAGTGTACTTACATACGTATTAACCTTGAAGCCTCAATGCTTACATGAATAAATAAGTACATAGTAAGACCGTGATACTTTTACTACTGCCGAATTCCAAATTACTTGATATTCTTATTTATACAAGAGAAAATATTCGATTTATCTGGAATATATCTCAATACTCCAATTAAATTTACAAAATTTACCATGATAAATAAAAAAAAAGTAACATAAACCCCCCTCTGGCACTGAACTCGCGAATCCCTACTGAGACTTAACATTACATAAATAAAAATGGAAACCAATAATAGTTTAGTAAAGCATCTTTGATATTCGATAATAATTGCATGTACTCTAAGATACCAATGACAATATTTTCCGGTTAGAGCAAACTGAATCATTGGTTTTAGTGAAATTAACTATGAAAATTAGTAAATTACATATCACATCATTTTGTAAAAATTTTCTTCTATAGAATAGCGAATTTCATGACGAATGAACGAATTGCTTCACGCACTTTTGTCAATTTTGTCATTCAGAAAATAATTAATTTAATGTACTTTCTGAAAACTGACAATTGACAGTAAAAATTCAATTATTCGATGTAAAAAAAACTTGTGCAAAATTTTGAAAGTTATAATTTACTAATTTCAAAGATTCAATGCAGTCGAGCGATGCGATCCGCTCTGTACGTACAGTTTACGGATAGTTTACACATAGTTTCGGGATTGTTTCATATCCTATTTTATTTTACCTCTTGAACTTTTATTTTTTGTTAATGACTTTTTATATTTTTATTTTTGCCTTGCATTCCGCACAAAGCAACGCCTATAACCGCAAGTAAATAACTGCCCTCCAAGTCGTTACAGTTATGTGCCGGTAACTATGCAAACTCCTCTTGGGTTTTGTCTTTACACACATGTAATTGTGTGTACATATATGTGTGTTTTCTAGTGAACGTCGTTTTCGTGAAGCACCAACATCTTGCGCTGGTATAAACACACACACACACCTTTCGCACGACGAATTCTCAATAATTCATTGAAGATGAATGCACTATATCTGTCGGTGATCCAAACGTATTTTAATATAGATATAAAATTGCGATATAAGTGTACTGGAAATGTTATGATACTTCTGTGTACATTTCATGTCTTTGAATGCATCAAAATATATTGAATATAGAGAATAAACTGAGTGTATATTGAATATAAAAGAGAAAATATATCGGACAAAGCGCGATCCATAATATCTGTAAAATGTTCTAAGCACGTTTACAGTAGATGAAGTATGGGCTTATTGACTTTAAAACACGTGTGATACTTACATGTGTCATAAAGAAAAAAAAGGGGGATATAAAAATAGGGTGGAAAGATGTTTTCTGCAATCATATTTATGGCTCAGACGTATTCGGCTTTAGACATTTAGGTTTTTTTTTATTTTATTTTATTTCTTTTTTTTTTTAAATTTATTTATGTGGAACACAGACATTGAGAAAAAGAGATGAGTCTTTAGGGTCATTTCAGAAAAGTTAGGAGGAGAAGATGGGGAATTGTGTGAGTGATAATGGATGGGCGAATACGCGCCACGAATAGTCCAGATGAGATAGAGTATGTAGGGTTGAGTCAGTTGTATGTAAGGTGGCATAGGGATTGAATGGGATCCGGTGGGATGAATGGATCGCGGCCATAGATAATCGCCGTATCCTACATACAAAAAAAAAGTAACATCCCGTTACTTTTACTTTATTTTCTTTTTCTATAGAATATCACAATTCTTTCGAAAATAATCTAGTGAATTGATTGTTGCGCACGTGTGGCAATTGAGGACTCTGTTTCAAAGCAAGCAGGATGAGTTATTGATAGACGAAGGGAGAAAAAAAAAACTAGAAAGAAAAAATAACAGAAGATTAAAAATATCATTTTAAAAGGCTGCAATAATTTTGCTATCGTTCAAATGGCAATTTTATATGGCGCGTAAATCGATGGCTCGATTACACTTCTATGAATAGGATTGTCGATGATATAAGTGACCTTTAACGGTCATTCATGGACTACAGACAAAGCAATTTTCCCTACGACCGACACATATCCCCTATTATTACAATCTCATATTCATTCACTTATCATTATTTTTCTAATTACAATTAAATATTGATAATAGTGATATAAAAGTGACTAACTGGAAAATTTTTCCATCTATTCCGTTATTTTCCTACTGAATCAGTCTACGAGCGGTATAGTGATAAACATTAATAATTTAAAGATGAGGATGAATTTTTAAATTGTGCACGGGATTCAAACCGCCATTCGGAGGGTAAAAAAGTCACCGAGCCAGACGGAATCGGTTTGATCATTCAATGTTTGACTGGTAAGGATGGCGCCACCTGGTCGAAGCTAATGGATTATACTTATCTCATGAGTTTTCACAATATATTGTCATTTCCTGAATTATCCGCAATCGGCAAAAATTTGATAGCAGCAACAAAATGATTATACAAATAATTTATCTGCAACATTGCACAATTTCACTCAATAGATTCGAAGTTGTGCGATATTTTTAACGAGAAACAGTTCGTTTCGTTCATTGCAGAAGGCACCACTGTTGAAAGCCTATCGATCCGCCCAACTCTCACGTGAAGCTTGGAAGAGGATATGTACACGAGTGATGATGGCGCCACATTTTGAGGCAAGCGACGAGGAGAAAGAATAAAAACATTACAAAACCACACTCGACGATCGATTATGAGTGTGCACATTATTGCGTAGACTTTACACATGCATAACCGGTGAGAGATCCTATTAGAGCTCGTGGGCGCATTTAACACTTCAATTATTGACGTTGATGAGAGAGAGAAAAAAATCTCTGGATTTGTTGCGTGAAAACCAATAACGTAAATTAATCTTGCCCTCCCCCGCCCCCCCCCGTGTCCCTCATGTGAAAATAAGAGCAAATGGTATTACAATATGTAATTATTAAATTGCAGTAGAGAGAAACACAAGAATAAAAAAATGAAGATTTTTCAGGGCGAAAATCGATTTAAAGCAAATTTGGTATCATAGTAATTCACTTACGAACGTTGTATTCGTCATTTAAATACACCAAATGTCGTAGTATTTGTGGATACATACCTGAAACAAAAACAAGAAAAATACAGATCAGAATTTACCACTAAATGACTAATAAAGTTCATTTATTAAATGTGAATTGTTTTAATAAAG
Source organism: Galerucella tenella (assembly GCA_910591685.1). Classification (NCBI taxonomy): domain Eukaryota; kingdom Metazoa; phylum Arthropoda; class Insecta; order Coleoptera; family Chrysomelidae; genus Galerucella; species Galerucella tenella. The sequence goes on from CAJUYH010000825.1 coordinate 41,128, forward strand.
AATAGAATAAATATGTTTATTTGCTGAAAAATGCTTGGCACGCATAACTGTTTTTACCACAGCCATTTTTATTTTTTTAATTTACGTACTTAAATTTTTTTTCTATTTTCACGTTCCGAATGACTGACTCTCTCGACTTATTTATTTTCTCTGCATAACGCACACACAATTTTTTTCGTTTTATCTATTTTTCCTCTGCATTTTTGCTTTTCTTCATTTTTTTTTTTTTTTTTGGTTTAGTTCTATGGTTTTTTTTTATTTTCATCGTGTGCATTATTGTTACTCTCGCAATTTTATTACTGTATCTGCACTAAAATTGGCACTCACCCAATGTAAATATACTCTTATCTATCTGTTCCTCTGGCAGATAAAAAAAATTTTGTGCTCACAGCGTTCGCTTTTAACAGTAAATAAAAATAAACATATACATAGATGTATATGATGAGAGAGTTGCAAGTATTCACTCGACATTCGACTTTTGATATTATCTGTGCTGTTTCGAATTTATATATTGAAAAATCATTTGACTATACAAAGAAAAAAATCGTAATCAATTGCGTCTATCATTTTCGGTTTTTACAAATTTTTTTTTTTTTTTTCCAGGACTGGATAAATAAAAGATAAGAAGTGATTTCATGTGATAAAATTGTGACATGTGGTAGTGGTCGATCGCGTGGCGATTTTGATAAAAAAATATATTTCTATGAAGATAGAGGGAGTGAGAGAGAGCGAGAGAGAGAAAAGTGGAAAGAGGAATGCACGCATCACTAGCGCATTATGCATAATGAATTATTGAAGGTTATTTTTGTGTTTGAGAAGAAAATGTCGAATAAAAGAATGTAAGAGTGACAATTTGATTGTCCCCCTTTGCAAACCAATATCGGAAAAAACTATCTTTTTTTAATGTCTTGATGTCAAATATATTTATTCTATCGTGCAATCAATCGGAAGAATAGTTCAGATAGAAAAAGAAAAGACACCAATAAAAATAAGTTATTGGCTAAAAAAAGTGTACGATATTTGAGGTGTGTGCACGTGTGTGTGTGTGTGGGTGCATGAATGAGAAAGGAAATTCACAAGTGTACGAACACACACGAGTCCGTCAGCGATGTGATAAAATGTTTGAAGACAACCAAACAAACCTTGATAAAGATGACCCAAAGTTGTACCTTTGAAACACGTGCAGCCCATAATAAATCCCATCATCACCGCCTAAAATTATTTGCGTTCTATTTCGTTTTATATCTTATTAATTTTGATTATTCATATTATTTTTTGCGTTTGTATTTTTATTTACACTTTATGACACTCATTGACTATACTGAAGCATCTTGACAATTGTGATACTTTAATTACACTGAATAGAGGACACCTCACTCGATACAACATTGCGATTCGTATTTAAAACTATAACGGTATACTCATCGATTATACCATAACGATATTCAGTATCGTGCGACAATCGCACGTTTGGTGAGTCGATGTGCGATTCAACCGGATGAATTTATATGAATAATTGTTATCTTCCTCGTTTGTGACATGCAACTTTCGAAGATCTGTGATAACCATATTTTTTTCTATTATAACATTGAAAAAACTGTTATATCTATGTTATACACATTAAAAAAAAATCAATGCATAAATAAAAAAATGAATACATGCGGACATTTCATTGAACAAATAGGAAAAAATTTGTGATCAGGAGAATATTTGAATCTTGGGAATGATCTCGAGAATAATGATTTGGTAAGAGAGAAAAAAAAAAGTGGTATTGGTAGTTGAAAGGTATACAATAAATCATATGTGGCATGTTAGTGATAACGGAATAGACAAATAATTACGTCCGCAGTGCGTCGCTCGTGCGCGGTGAAACTCCCATGCGAGAATAATTCTCAATAATATTCCATTGATCTCATATGAATACTAACGCACATACACACAACCGATAATATATAATGGCATACGGTGAATAATCTCAAATCGAATACAAAATTAGTTGGATGTTAATTCGGAAATATCAAGGATATATTAATAACATATCCTTTATATTATCGATGATTTATTGCCACTATTATGTCACTAACAAATAATAGCATATTAAATTACCTAATTTGTAGCATGAATTCAATGGATCATCATCACGATAAATGTGTATATATACATAAAACAATTTTTCCAAAAATATTGAACAGAATATTTCTGTTCAGATTTCACTTAATCATCTCGAGATCTCTTCACTCTCAATAGATTCTGTATTGTCTTTCGGTGTCCTGCACAATCTCAACATTTGGCCTTGAAGGTATATGCAATAAGGTATTATCAATGTCGATCCATAACAATCGCTCGCCTGCTGTTTTTCGACAATTGATTTATATTTCAAATGTTTTCTTGTAAAATGTTGATTTTGTGATATTGGTCATTAATTAGATTTCATTAGTTTTATAGTGAGTGAAATTGTGGGGATGGACATCGCAAGAAGTGAAAAAGTTTATTGGAAGCAAACGAATATTGACGAAATGGAGAAAATTCAATTTTAAGTTGTTTCATTTCGCGTAAATTGAGTTTGCCAGTTAATGTTCAAGTTGAAACGATGCAATGTAAGTGGGAAGGATGAAATTTACCAAATCTCTAGAAGCTCTCGCCTCAACCAAACCTTTCTAAATATTATATTTTGTGCTCTCTATCATTAAATGCTTCTTCATGCTACCGTGTTTCTGAATGACTCACACCCTTTAGCTTTGTGCTCGTCTGATACATGCAGATATATATATTGTATTTTCACACGCTTCAATATCAATCATGATGTCTAATATAATTATTTTTGCTTTCTCACTGTCTGCCTTTTACGTCACACTAAGTGTTCATTCGCCAATATTGCAAATGTGCAACCATTAAAATTGTTAAAAAATTTTCGAACTTGATAGTATAAAATGAAATATAAGAATATAAAAAAAATTTGTTTTGTTAAGAAAGTAATTGAGAACGAAACTAACGAGGACTTATATTCTATATGTTGGAAAGAGAATAAAAGACATTTGTATCTGCTGTTGCGACTATGTTTTTTCCGTAAAACCGAAGAAATAAAAGAAAGAAAAATTTATTATTTACAAACTTCTTTTATGTTGGAAAATTAATTAACTCGATTTAATTAAAAAACCTACTGTTCGTTTTGAATTTATTTTCTTTGCTGCATGTGCCTTCTTCTTCTTGCACTTTTCTTCATTATCAAATTTTTATTTTGTTATCAAAAATAATCCCGTATATTACACAATTGATTTTTTGCTCTACTTTATTTTTCATCTCTTTGATCTTGTCTCCAAGACCATTTCACTTTTTTTTCGTTTTATTTCTGCTACGAAATTATTCAGTCGTCTAAAATAAAGTATGCAAATCTTTTTGTCCAAATTAATAATGATACTGTAGAATTACAATACATTAAATGAAATAATCAATTTCCATAAATACTATTTTATTTATTTTTTCAATTTTTAAACGACTTATTGCGACTCTATCAGCGTACAAGTATTATGATCAAGTTATGTCTGGCAAAATGCCTCATCCATAATTGTATTATTAGCGAAACAAAAATCCGACCAATGAAATTATATTGTCAATTTCGATAATAATCAAGAGAAAGTGATTATCTTCATAACGTGAAAGTGACAATAGCATTATGGACGTGAAATTGGAGAGGGTAACTTATTCATTATTGTCTATAATAGTGACAGTGTGAAAGAAAAGTCAATTAATTTTATTTTAATAAAAGAATCATTTCAAATCCAGATACTACTAATTTTATAATTAAAATAAAATGAAATAGATGAAATATTAATCCATTTCTTCACCCTCGAATGGCATTAAAAATATATTATTTTGTGGATGAGAAATTTTGCATCTTTTAGTGACGAAAATTAACTGATGTAAATAGAATTTTTTGTACGGAATTGAGAATAGAAAAACAAAGAAAAATTATATATCCAAAGATATATTGCTCGACAACGCGAGAAAAATATTTTTTTGTAGATTACGATTGAGTGTGGATATATACTAGAGGACACCAATCAGAGTAAGTGAGGTCAGATGCCAATTCTTGGCTTCTTGCTCTTCAAATATTTCTATAAATATATATTTTCATTGGTTATGTTATATTATAAAAATGGAATTTTTCGTGTGTAAAACATTTTCATTGAAATTACTCTCATAAATAAAAATACAAATGACACACAGATGAATTGTTATTTAGTAATTAAAATTATTAAATGTGCGAGAAAAAGAAATTAGACTGATGAATTATCACACCTTTTCCTCGACGCCGTATAAAACACCAATGCAGCATCAAACATCACAATATGAACTGTGATTGGAAATTGTGTATGGTAGAGAGAGTGAGTGAGAAACAGGAAGAGTGTAAGAGAGAAAGAGAGAGGGAGAGAGGTCACTGATTCTCTACACGACACTCAACAGACATCACATATAAATATTTATTCATTTATTTAGTTAAATATTTATTTATTTACTTTTAAAGCATAGATGTAAATATATATCTTTATTGTTATTTAAATCTCACTTGATTTGACACTGAACCAATTGCATTATCATATATTATTCGAGGTCACTGTATTTTTATTTATGTCACAAGTGTGTTACACTGAAACACCAATATTTCAAATGAAGAAAAATGAAATGACTTATTTATTACTCATATAGTATTGTCGAACGCACGTATAAGTATAATTGCATTTGACTGATGGGGTAACGAAACATATTATTGTCGTGATACACTTATGCATAAAATAAGAAGGCGAAGTGACTATGAATAGAATTACGAGAAATGACGGAAGGCAGTTAATATCAACCTATGTATTCATATATATATATATATATGTTAATGTTTGAAAAAGAAAAACAATATTTCTTAACGGTATTGTTTTCTTTACTGCAAGCTATATCAAAGTAATCATGCGTATTCTTATCATTCACAATCGTTATTGCGTTTATCACGTCACTGTTAATTCTTGCTGAAAATGAAAAATGAGAATAAAATATTGGAAACAAACACAAAACATAAAATAGAAAGAGACTGTATACATACATTTGAGCAATATCTATTGAGTGATAAATAATATGTAATGTGCAAGGGGTATAAACGAAAGGAAAATGCGAAGTAAAAGTTAAATAGGAAAATGCAATGTATAGCTAATTCAACTACAAAAATGTATAAAAGTTCAATTTAATTTAGAAGACATGATAAAATTTTGCAGATTTGAAAAGTAAATAGAATGAACAGTAATAAAATTGATTCATCGACATTTTTAAAGGGATAATTCTGTGGTAAAGATAGCAAGAGTAATATTTGATTGTATGTACGCACAAAGGCAGAAGCGTGCAATAAATACAAACATGTAGGAAAATCCAAGTAATTAAACTAATTAATGTTCACGTACGAAGTTGGACGATTCTAAATTGTACAACGATTAATCGGGTGCTCAAGTTTACCTGGGGCAATCCCATATACATATGAATAAATACACACATACAAATGTGGGTGAGTATTTCATGCATCTATGGAGATGAAAAGATTTGAAAAAGATGAGAAGGTAAAAGAAAAAAAAGTGTAACTTCCGTGTTTTTATGAGTGCCGCACTCTCCATCATAAATTGAAACGAGGTCGTGAAGCAAAGGATGAAAGAACGCGCACGAGACTCCACACTTTCGCTCAACTAATTCAACTAACTCAATTAATTCAACGGGTGGACATCTCTAGCTTTGTCTGATGCTTAAAAAAATTCGGTTATTAAATACAAAAAAAATGAAGATGAAAATTTAACGATTACAGATTGCAAAAAAAAACATATATGTCAATAAACGTAATAATTATTTCTGGTAATCACGAAAATTAATACATTAGAAATAACAATAATTGTGAAATATTTCTACGGTAAAAGAGAATAATCGGCTCAATGTACTTTGTAAATTTACATTTGAGTGTAAATCTTATAAAGATAATAAAAAAATGTTATTTCATTATTTCCATTTGTCATTAACTAATATTCAGAATTTATTTTAATAAATAAAACAATCAAGGGTCTCCTATGTAGGTGTATGAAAATCAAATTCATGTGGATATTCACAGATTAGAACGAAAATAAAGAAACTACACAGTATAAGTTGAATCCCAATGCAGTACAAACTAGTCGCTCATTATATAGAGTAAATTCTAACCCCTTCTTTCGCTTCAAAACCTAGTCAACTATGTATATTGTTCATGGGTCGCCGGGTCACGCGGGGTCCCAGGTCGACGCATGTTGAATCAAAACTCACAATAATTCACATCAAATTTACACAATAAACTCGAAATTTCATCAAAATATCAACTGAAAATGCGACTACAATATTAAACATGAAATGTTTAATGTGGGATAATCTGTATCACTAATTGATGAGAATTAATATGAACATTGTAATAGAAGTGAGGGTAAGAAAAATGAAAAATAAACAATTATATTATTTTTCCGGGCGAAGAAAATATTTCATTCCAACAATTATTTTTTCCCCGAATCACACAAATATTGCTCAACTTCTCACCACTGCATTTTCCACCAATACTTTAACTTCACAATAAACAATTAACATCTACAATTTTAAACTATCGTCAATATTTTTTTCCTATTTTCCTGTACTATGACAATAAAATACAATGAAATGAAATGAGGAAGACGGTTGCATAAGGGCGGGAACTGATAAAGCTTTTTATGTTTAACATACACCAACTATGTAGCACAACACACGTTGAGGTCGAATGGCGACTGGTTCTCGCCGGGCGTCGCGATGCCTACGCCACCTTCAGCGTACACCACTTCCACCTCTTCACTCTTCACTCGCCATACTTTCTCCCTATGTCGCTTTCTCTATCTCTCTTCCACCCTCCCTCTTTATCCATATACATACCCGTAAAACGACGCGGCTGCAGGCTCCACAGTAACGTTTACGCGCACCTCTATACTACCGTGTCCTTGCACGCAACACCTCAACGTCGTCTGAGCCACTCTTCGGGTGGCTGACCGATGACGACCTGCTCTACTGTTTTTTAAATATTTATTTCACTATTTATCTAATTCATAAAATTATTTTGCCATCCAATAAAACATTTGACCACTAATTTTTATATGTTTTATTGTATCGATATTCCATTATATGTGAACCGTCCTCTAATAAGAAAAAACCTTAAATAAAAATACACATTATTGATCGATAGTAAAGAAAGGGAAAAAAAAAGTTTGTTGTTATTTATTTTATTCTTTGTTTCGCCTGGTAGATTCACGCATTGATGTTAGAGTCGGTTGGTGAATGTATATAGCTGCGGAAGCTTACGTTGAGTTATCGATTTCCGATTGTCGACCGAGCCGCAAGTGCAACGTTAAGCCCTCATCCCTCGGTCTGCAGGGGTGCTTCACTTCAACCAGTGAGTTTGGTTCCCAAGTACATGCTTCTCTCTTATACGTTTAGCTATTCCACCTCAATCATTCTCGCTCTCGCATGTATATTTCAATATATCAGTTACCAGCCAGTGAATGTATAGCATTCGTAGAGCATTGAAGTCAAGCAAATAAACTACTGTTGCACCTGACGCAAATGTAAACCTAAAATCCGCCCGCCATCGACCTGCTGTCCGAGGACAATGGACTGACCTCACGCAGTCAACACTCGAGGGCAAGACCACATATGATACATGAGTTACTTCAATAATCTGTACATAGATTCTAGAATGTGAATATGTATCATGGATTACTTACATCAACATATACTATGACATTTGGGTGTAATGAATGTTTTTCTTTCCTCATTTTTACTTTCCACAATGATATGATGGATTGAAAATTCTCGAGTGAGTGTCGTGCGTTTTCAACTCGAATCGTTTTTCATTTTTTGCGTGAGATGAATGTCTCATTGTCCAAGGGTGAATTTATTGTTGAAGAAAAATCAGTAAAAAAAGTAAGAAATAGAAGATATATATATACAAACACAATTTTCTGCAAGATGAACGAGACAAAAAAAATAATGATAAAGAATTCTCGGCTCTACAAGAGAGATCAAATTCAACAAAATTTTCACAAATTTTATTTCTATTTTTGTCCTTTATCCCTTCTTATTTTGTACTGACGGTACCGCTAACAATTGATCATTGTTATGATTCGTGTAATTCTCTACATCCGAGGTTTTATCACAGTGAAGAAGATTTTCAACTGAGCAATTTTGACATTACCCTTACGATTTCACTCGTGATTATACAATGAACTGATAGGTTATTACCATCACGATGTTGCGAAATGTATTTCAATTATTTTTCTGACAACTTGAAAATACTTCAGCTTAACTTTTTGACATTTCAATTATGTTTTTTTTTTATGACGTGAATGCTTTTTCAGTATTGATAGTCGGAGGAGAATACTTAAATTATCGGAATTGAAATGATTGATGGGACAAGAACACGACACGTAACGGGTTGAGGTCGCCTGTGAATTGACGTGAATTGAGAATAATGTTGAGGGAAAAAGCATAATAATGTTATAAAGAAACTCCAATAAAATTGATATATTATAAAATGGCTTCGTTTAATTAGAGCAGAAACAGAGATAAAAGTGAATTTAGTTTCGTTCAAATGTTACAGAATCACTGAAGAAATGACATAAAAATAAATAGTTGTCTTGCCCTTTGAGGATATGTTACCAGATGTTTTAGAGAGTGACTGCTGCAAGTATCGATCGACCATGGGCACCTGTATGGTATTTATGAGACAAACGAGCATTTCGACTGTTCCGCGCTAAGATTCACCATCATATTACGTTTATTTGTAGATGGCACAATTTTAAATAACAATAAATAGAACGTTACTATTGGCACAAATAAATTTGTTGAAAAGGCGATTTATAAAGATGAAATACATTCAAACAGCTACAGAGAGAATTTCTCTCTGGAAAAAATTATATCAATCAAATTAATTTGTCATAAAATGAATAAACAAATTTGATTGTGCAAAATGCTAACATGAAAGGTAGTATGTGTATCCTTTTTTTAAGGCTTCGGTTTAAACCAACGAAGAAACCTGACAAAATCATGCGTCTGATATTCCATTCCATGACATTCTTTTGTCCACAATACCTGAAACTTTCTATATCAATCATTTGAAATTTCACCCTATGTAATGTCAGCAAAACAAAGAAAAAATAAAATATTTCCAATACAGAAGCGGATTGAGTGAATGTAGAGTGAATTATAGTACAATTATTATTGACGATACTTGGGCATACACATCATGGTATCCAGCAATTAAGGAGATATGTGGTTATAGTTCGACATCTGGCTAATACGATAAGGCTATTTCCTATTGCACCAACCTAGTGGTATATATTCAAATCCCCCCCAAATTTCTCAATCAACGTCCTTAGGTTTTATCGTAAAGTAAAGAAGACGTCAGGATGCCAAGTGTTTAATTTTTCCTCCGATAAAAGTGAATGGACAATTGATTGTTTCGCATACCTTGTGTATTGCCGTTCAGCTGGTTGGCCGATTGCATTCCTGGATAAAGGGGTGAGGGATGTGGTGAGGACTGATTGCTGCTAGGCCCGGTGCACACCGAATGGGAATTGTTGGCAGTCGTTGGGTTTGGCGCGCCCGAAGCGAGCTGCTGCGATTGTTGGCCAATCGTTGTTGGGGTGGACGCAGCCATTCCACCACCAACTGAAGCCGGTTGCTGCTGAATATGTTGTTGCTGTTGTGGCGTTGGGGGTTTTTGAATGAAACCTGACTCATTCGTTGGACCTAAAAATGAAAATATATCTAACTATTTTTATTCTATTTGTCGTTTGTTTTAAATTATTCCAAATATTCTTTTTATCCATAAAACAAATGGATTTGAACAATTATTTCGCAACGTTTATAATTGTTTGACTGCACTAATTTCAACTATTAACATAATTCAGGTCTATGACTTCTTATCTCATTTATTTTACTGAGCCTGTTTGCTTTTTGCGTTCAAAGTTTTGAATGCTTACTAGTACATGTCTATGTGTTTTGTTAAGAACGGATGGTATTTGATAGTGTTTAGTAATGTCAATTTTGGATAGTTTTCATCAAGCCTCTCAACTGAACATGAGAGAACTCGCGTTGTAGCCTATAGTGTTATATGAAAGTTACGGAGAGTTCAGCCATGAGGAGTTAAATAATACTTCTAAAGAGTAAAAAGGAATATGGCGAATGCAATAGAGAATTTCTATATTGTCTATGGAATACACTGCGAGATGCTTCAATAAAGGGTGGATAAAGTTTGATTGGAAAATTTTGAGTGCCGCCCATCATTTTATTCAATTAGTAGAGTGATTGATGTAGCTCATATACCGCACATTGATATAGATCATTTTACGAGACAATATACGAGATGCATTGAAGACAGTTTTCAATTACGCTCTGATTTGCTGGACACTTGTGAGACGCGGAGCTTTAGCTATTTTTTAATAATCAATATCGAATATTGTCAGGTTATTGATTTATCTGTCCATGAGCACGAGAGGAAGGTTTCAAACTGACGAATAACCAAACGTCGTAGTTCATAGTTCATGTTCCATGTGTATGTGCAGTCATTAGACGTCCGTCACGTTTTTCTTTGGAGATGCTATACCACTTCAAGTGGACTGCGATGATTTTTATATGGTTGGAATTTGTTTAATTATAGAGAAGTTAGTCAATAGAGTGAAGCTATCGTTTCAATGTATACAAGGAATGCCCCGTACAAAAATTGACAATTTATATAAACTCATAATCACAGATAGTTTGTTTAATACGGATTATTCTGCTTACCCAATTTTAATCTAATTAAAATTTAGTATGGGCTTTGGGTTGCGTAGAAATTAGTATTTATGAAACAAATAACTCTACCATATTTACCACGATTTATCAGCGTATTTTTCATACTATTAAAAGTTAACTAAATATAACATTAATATACTAAACTTTCAAAATTACATCCACAAGATTCTGACAATTCACTTGACAAAAATGAACGTTGTATAAGAAAATTGATAGATAAAAAATCATGAGACTATGGGAAATTGTATATTGTTATTGATATACAATAATTAAAGTCGCACTCACCGGAAAACCACAACAATACAATTGGAAACATGTTTTTTCAACAAAACTTAAAAAGAGTACTCTTCATACTTTACGAAACATAACTAAACCCAACATTAAAATGCCATACTTTAATAATTATATATATAAATTTTCACCACTTTGCCAGTATATATTGCTTGGAAATGGTTCAATATGATTTCTAATTCGGATACCAATAAAATAACTGAATTTGACTTTGAAAGTGTTATTAACATTTTCAATAGTTTTTTGGGAGTCAATTTTATGTATTTCACTGAATTTATACTTCCGTATAAAAATGTTCAGATAACATTCTGTTCATGGTTATCACACTTTTCACTCGAAGTTAAACGGAGATAAAGTTTTGTGCCATGTGGAGGGTAGGAAAAATTTTGCGGAAAGCAAGGGGTGTGCAAGATGCTCAGTGATAATTAGGATCAGAGAATGGTTGAAGGTACTAGTGAAAAATACGAAGACGAAGAAGAAGAAGAAGAAGCAGAAGTAGAGGCATTGATAAACACCTACGATATTTTTAAACGTGACTTTCAATAATATCCTCATGCTTAAATGACTAATAGACTGTATTGAACCTGATCGAACCAACATTACCGTCTGATGGAATCATTGCAATAATGCTATATAAATTTTATCAGAAATTTCTTGAAATTCTTCTTAATAAATGAAATAAATTTTTTTCAATTTTGCAATATTGAAAATTTTAATTAATTGTAGAGTTACAATTTATTTAAATCAGTAACTACATATAATAATGATGGACGTTCTCACAAAAAAATTTATGGGTTTCTATCACAAAAGATAAAAATATTTTTTATCAAAAATGCCGATTGAGAAATACGTAAATAATTTTGTTTCTGAATTAATTTATTTTTCGCTAAAAAAATTCTATTGACTCTAATTAAAAATCTCGTGTTGGTTTGATTGGTAGACAACAGAGTTCTAAACTGCTGTCGATAATAAAGAAATATTCACGTGTTCTCACCATTTTCTGGTATCGTCGAGATTGAATTTTCAGGTAACAAAATTCCCTTTTGCACCAACTCTTCACGGTTCGCCCGAACGGAAATTTTTCTCTCCAATGCTAAAATAAAAATTTATACGTTGTTAATTTATACTGTCAGTTTTATTGAAAATAAACATAAATAAGAAAAATATGAGAGACTTACATCGCGATGCAGCTTCAAATTTGTCCGATTTCTTTTTTCGTTTCCACTTCCAAGGTTTGAAAAGTCTACCGAGTGCGGAAAATTTACTTTTTCTCTCGAGTGGTGGTGTCCGCGCACCTGAACCCAAACTGTTTGTTCGTAAAGCTGCACCATTTTGTTTTTTTGCTGTAACAAAAATATGTAAAAAACGTTTATTTAATTTTTTTATTCAATTGATCAATTTTAAAATCAGTTAAAAAGTAATTCTAAATCAAATTTAACGTGAAAATGAATGATCAATAAACAGCAGCCAGCATAAGATAAACTATCGCACCAGTGCGGTCACAAGTTTTCTCATTTTTACAGATTTCTACCTTATTTACAGCATTACCGACGTCAAATTCCGTAACAATGCTCCATTTATAATCGTATATATTTGAACATTAACAAATTAAATTATTTCATTTGCCCATTGTGCTCATTAGGAAAATAAAAATTGCGCACTAACACGTCATTATTTAATTTCAAGCATCTCAATAGTCTAAACTATTGAATAACAATAGAATGATGTCTTTGAACGATGGGAAAAAAGTTTCATCGTTCAATTAAATCAATCAGAACCCTTTCAGCGATTCAATAGAGCCCTTATAAAAATCATGTATGACAATAAAATCGTAATTTATTGAGTAATCGCTGACCACAGTACGTAAAAAAAGATTTATCGTCTATATAGTCACTCGAATCCACACACATAAAGCCCCCAATGCTATTTCACATTACAAGGCCATTTCGCAATTGTTTCCATATTGAAAAATGTTCCTCATGCGATTGTTGGCTGATAGTCCACAGCCTACGCGCGTAACACAATTCCCCAATAAAAAATAAAAATAAAACGAAACAAAGCAAATAAACGAATATATATATATATATACAGATACACCGGACATTTGGTAATTTTTTACTGAAACATTCAATAGCTTTTACGATATTGAAAGCCACTTCAATACCCCCTTCACCCGTTTGTGCAATCCTTCTATTATTTCGTTCCAAAATCGATAGCCAATAAGTTGAGACAAGCGCGTGGATAATTCGATGATGTCTTTTCTATTACAACGAGGGGCTTATGGATAACTCAAGCTGAGTGTATTGACGACCCCCTTCAGTTTTCTAACTCTCTTCCTCTCCTTTCACAGTATCCTCCTCATATAACCGAGAGGAAGAAGCTCCACAGCCTGAAGAGCAATTATCTCTTACCAGTGATAAAAGATTTATCTTGAAATTTACTTTTTCAAATTTTCCACCGCTGTTTTTACGTTCATAATAAAAATATAAAAGATGGTAAACATTATTCATGGAAATATATTTCCATTGAACAAAAAACTGTAAAAACTGCATTTGATTGTTTTTGTATGCCAAGCGTTGATTAAATGATTGTCCCCATCCCTTCCACTACAAGAGAATCATCGCTTCTTCACTCTTTATTTATTCCCAATGAATATTATGACGTGCCATTTATATTGAAATAAAATTCCCGCCTTTCATACATGAAGTTATATATATATTTTTTTTTTTTCTGATAGAAAGGACGAGAATTGTGTCTTGTCTGTCTGGTAGTACGAGAGGATTAAGCTCGCATAAAGGATGATACTGAGAATGGCCATAGGGTGTTTCCATAGCGACTGGGCCAGCTACTTTGTTTTCCGTCTGCAATTACCTGTTTTGCGACGGGTTGACAACCTCTGTATGCCTTTAGCCATTTCACAATGTAATAGTGAAGGAAAATCAAGTACACACTATGACACAATAGAAAAAAATAATTTGCAGATAATTAAAAAATAATACATATCTGTTAAATTGAATAATATATCTTTTGTGTAATAATAATATGAAATCATTGATATTGCCCTAGATTCATTTTCATGATTTAAAAAGACAATAATATGAGCGGAGCTATTGAATGTTCTTTCTTTTTTTTTTTGCCGCACAACTTCCGTTTTAAACACTCTACTATTTATTTGTACTCGCGTTCAATTAAATGAAACTCACGTTTTGTTATTTGGGTGATTTGGTAAATTGTGAGTATTGGCCAAACTTGCAAATACAATTCGATCGTTATGATCGTTGACGATGCTAACGAGTTTCAGTGTGTGCGCAGTAGTTAGTCTATAAACCGCTACATATATATGTGTGTAGAAGAGAATAGACTGACAAGGAATAAAATGTACGAGATGCGGTAGGAAATAGTGAGATGAGAGACGAGCTTCCTGCAGTCAGACACAATCATTTTTTCATACAAAGCATCAGAAAGGTACAATGCTCGCACTCACTTTATTTCTCTTTGTTCACTCTCAGTCTCTTTCTTCTATTTTTACTCTATTCGCAGAGGCAATTCTGTATGAGATCGTGTGTTCAATTGCATAGACGATTAATCGCTTATTATATTCCTCTTTGCCTCAGCTCAATCAACAAATAATTCATTACTAAAATGCCCTTTTTGTATTAGGTGTTTTTTAATTTTTTTCATCATTATTCCATGAATCCAACAGATATATTGGATAAAATGTTTTCGATGTATAATTGAATATAAAACAAAGGGACTGAGAAATGAAGAGAGAGCTTTTACACAGTGACCAACATATAAATATATTAGTTTTTGTTTTTGTAAAAAAAGCTATGGCCTTGTTTCCGCATCATAAACGATTTCTCGCCGCTGATGGAGCGTAGCTAAATGTAACGACCTCAATTCCACCATAATAATTCTTCTTTATCTCTATATAAATTTTTTATAATAAAAAAAAAAAAAGTATTTGAACTAGGAAAAAAAATTAAAGTTAATTTATCAATTAATTAATCAAAATTGCAATGCCAGCAATTAAAAATAGATCCACATCTGCATAGGAATAAATTATGAACGAACATATATGTGTGTATATTTTTAAATGTTTAATTAATTGTAAAATATTGTATATATATATATATATATATATATATATATATATATATATATATATTTGTGTAATTCGTCTCGGTAGGTAAATTGTTTATGAGTGTATATTTATATTATTACTTTGAATATTTCCGTTTGGAATGGGCGAACTTCCGGACGATACGCAGATGTCGCTCATAAAGTGTAAAAGTATTGCTCGACTCGTAATACGGTGGAAACGTACGCGCGCACACCAAGCGCATATTATATATATATATATATAATACGCTCTTGCGTATTATATACGACGAGCACCGTTAATTCCACGCGCACTACACACATGACTTCACACAATCACATATATATTGTCTTTCACTCTTCCTTTTTTTTTTTTATTCGTGCTTTATATTTTACGGAAGCCTATATAGAGTGTACATGTCAGGGACAGTAGAATATCAAAATTTTATCTCGAAAATGAAAATAGCAATAATTATTATTACAATTATAGTGTAAAATAAATTAAAGCAAACGTTTTTTTTTTTTT
>CAJUYH010000826.1:2697-14624 GCA_910591685.1 Galerucella tenella
TTCCTGGGAAGGACAGGATGGACAACTCCTCGGGAGAATATACAATGGGTCACATGTGGCCTAAGTGCTGTGAGGCTACACTCACCCTTCCTACTTTACAGATACAGAAGCAATCAACACAGGAGTTATGCGATTCTAGATCATCAGATTAAGGTGCATAGAGAGATACATTAAATAGTCACCTCGCTTCGTTAAAGCAGCCGAAAATCGAAAAAAAAAGGAAACCTTATCTCTTGCTCCCCGCATTTTAGATCATTTTAAGAATTGATTACTAATTAAAGTCGCATACGATCATACGAGCGCGTGCCTCTTAGCCTAAAGCATTTTTGTGATCTTACTTAAGAACTATTGAGACTCCCCTCACCCACTTGTAAAAAAATGGCATATGGCTGTTCCCCCCAAAATCGTCTTACATAATAAATGAATGGCTTCTCGTAGAATTCATAACTATCGCACAAAATAATTCAAATTATTTAACAAAATAAACTTTTAATTTGCAAGCTGTCAAATAATTGAAGTAGTTCATTCATTCATACGTTTGGGTTGTGCTCAACAGTCCTGGCACTTGAACTGAATATTTGTACGATTACCCATGTTATCCACCTACTTCCATTCCAGAAGCTTCGTGTCTTCTATATAGGTCACCAGTTTATCTGGAGGGATCTTCAGTAGTTGTGATGGTTGGGTTATTTCCACTCCAAAGTGCTTCCGTCTGAGTTCTTGTAAGTTCTCACAGAAGCAGAGTATGTGAGTAGGTGTTTCATCGTAGAGTTTAAATTTTCTGCACATAGGTTCACTAACTTTGCCCATCCTGTGCAAATACAGTGTCCAGTCACCAGGTCGGTAACTGTCTTCAAATTTCTCTCACCCAGTTTCAGCAGCCTGGACGAGTGTTCCTTGTTTAACTTATTCAGTAGACTCTTAGTATGGAGGTGTCTTTGTGTCAGCCTCCATTTGAGTTGGTGTTCCTTAACTAGCCAGTTCCCGACTTCCCTTCTTATGTATTCCACAAAACGGTTCCGGACTGGTGAAGGCTCTTTAGAGCCTTCTTTAGCTAGCTGGTCTGCCATTTCATTCCCTGCAATCCCCTAATATGCAGGCACCCATATTAGAGACACTTTGTTGTCTCTTGCCAGCATGTTAAGGGATTCTTTACAGTTTTTTACCAGTTTAGACCTAGTGGTTGAATTGCTGACAGCTTTAAGCAGAGCCTGGCAATCGGTGAAAATTTTAATTTTTCGACCGGTATATCCTCTTCTGATGTTTTTGAAGTAGTAACGGATGTGTTATGTCATTTGATACAGATATGTCTTCATACGATATTTAAAAAGGTATGTTTTGTTTTAGGTTTTGGATCAAATTCTACCGGAAGCTGAAAGTATGTTTAATTCAAAGCAGTTGAACAATGCAATGAAAAAGTTTTTACAAGGATTGGATATTTTATTTAAATATACCAAACCCCCCCATCCAGAAATAATAAAAGTTCAACAAAGGATTAGAAATTGTATGATACACAAGGGCAACAAAACTTATAACTATAAACTCTCTGTATAGTTGCATTTAAATTAAATTTGTTAATAAATGTAGGTAATTAAAACTGTACACTTATTTTTTTTAAACAGTTTGATGTATACAGTTTAATTTTCAAGGTCCTGTGATGTTAATATGTAATTTTTCAATACTACATGGTATTTATGATCGATGTATATTACCGTTATATATTTTTTTAAGATCCTTTTATTGAAAAGTATATCTGTCAAATGGCTTAGAACGTTTGATTGACTAAAATGATTGTGCCCCTATGCAAATCCAAACCATCTACCGTATGCTCTATTCTGAAATAAAACGAAGTGCAGAAAGGTCTAAATTATTATAGTAACAATAGTAACAATATAATGACTTATTTACCCAGTTTCCTAGTTAAAAATGCTTACATTTTCGGTAATATGATTATAAAAGCGATTACGTTTATGGAAGGCGGAATGAGCATTTTGTGTATGTTTTCAAACGACATGGAAATTTAGACAATTAGCATTAAACATTCGGATAACGTTGTAGTCCAGGAAAGAGTAATAACTACTACTGAACCCACTGACAAAAAAATTCATGTAAAAAAACTATTAGGTACCTATTTGATAATTTCTATTGAAAAAAGATTATCAACTTCTCTTTTCTCATTCCTCCACCGGGGAGGTGTTTTTTTATGATTCCCTCGCTACTCAGTCTGTATTTAGTCCTTTGTGTCTCACTTTCCACCACAATATGTAGTGGCGTGAAAAACTACTTCCATGGCAACCGTTGGTCATGTTTTCATAGCTCCTGTAATGCCTATAAAGACTAATCTTTAAAATTTGGAGAGGTTTTCTCTCGTCGTCAATAGATTAATTCTACTACTCCACACAATGGCTACATAAGTGATAATTGGTCTCACTATGTCTACGTACATCTTGCTCTGGATCCTTGGGCTACAACCCCAATTTTAAAGATTCCTGCGCACTACTAGAGCCATTTTTGCTTTATATGTAATATCCTTTTATTGTTTGTTTACTATCTTGTTTATTCAGACCTATATAATATATTTAACTTTCAATCAAGGTTAACGGTTTTGGATTTCATCTCCAGGATGTAGTCGCTGAACCATTTGAATATGATATGGGTGTAGATTTTTTTGTAACAGTCTCGACTTACTTGTCTAGTGCTCATTGTGGGGTTTATAGTAGCAGCATCAATAATGCCATGTTCCTGTGCTTCATCTACATGTTCTGTTCTTTCACTAGGAAAAGTACCACTTCAAATTTAAACGGGGTTGATATATCTACAAGATATATTTTTAGTTTGGAATTCGAAAGGACAATGATTTATAGACCGGTTTCGGCATATTTGGCCTCATCAGTATGTAAAGTTGCTAATGATTCACGCTGTATATTATAATCTACTATTTATCTATATTTCTTTATTATTCAGGACATTATATTACTCTATTTCATGAAGAAGTTTTCATAGATAACAGGTGATCTGAGGCTGGCAGCCCCAGACTTCAATTTCCGTTCACAGGTTTTTGGCTGCTTCTTTGTTATTCCTATTATTAATGTTTTCTGGTATTTTTGAATAAAAGCGTGGTGACATTATATTGGCTCGTTTATTGTTAATAATATTTACCTATTATAATTATTGAGGAAACCTTAATTATATGTTTTTTTATTTATAAAAATGTTAATACAAATGTTTTGATTGTTATTATTCGGCCCTTTGTCGAACAAACCGTTAAATAAAAGATGTACTGTTGGTATATTTAGAATAATAATAGATCCTTATTGTCAATCAACTTGCAGAAGTAGTAATAAAAATGGATGCAGAGCAGTGTGACATTTTTTTTTCTACCGATAACCGAGCTATAATATGAATTCACGGAAGGAACGATACGCGGGAAGATCAGTGTATTCGGACACCGATGGGAAATTGTGAACCAAGGCTTTTGCTCATAGCAAATTCAGGGGCCATTTTCACGCATTTAAACGTTACTGAGGGCGTAATAGTATAATGACCATAATAACTGGAGCTATTGCCGAACAATTGCGCATAAGGCAGTTTGAAGTAAGGCATATCATCGAAAAGGTGTCATTCTTTTTTCTATTATTCGGTCTTACTTCTCACTCACTTTTTAACATAATTCTAAGTATAGTTTAATTTTCTTTTCGAGTGAGTGCACCTTCTGTTTTAAATGTATAAGCACTGGAATTATGTTTGAAAATGGTTTTTTTATTAGTTACGAAAACTGGAGCCAAAAAGTTTGCAGATGACCACAGGGTGAGTTGTATAATAGGTACATAAAACGTCGAGTAACTTTGTATTAATATTGAACTGTTTAAACATAATAGTACATATGTTTGAATTTTAAAAAGTAATTTATTTCTTATAGAGGATGTTGTGTTTCGAACAAACATCTCTAGAAACTCGTTTTTGCAGGTTTCTGTAATTAAATAGCAGCAAAGCAATTATATAATTAACTTACAGATAGATACAGAGTTGACAAATTATCATTCGTAAAATAATAAACCAGATTCAACAATTTAAAAAATTTTCTTTATTAAAAAATATAATTTTGAATTGCAAGACTTTCGAAAATAGTTGTGATTTGGTCTTATTTAATAATCTACGATTCGTTTGAAAAAGCTTCTGTGTTAGCGAAACGCGTCACAACTTTAATTTTAATATAACGTAGATTTTAACTAATCAAATTGTTTCATTTCATCATCATTAGTATGGATCTACATCAAGTAAAAGCCTCATCTATTCAATCTACAAATTACAAATTAAAATGCACCTATCTGGTACTTTTTAATTCCTTCGTCTTTAACAGTTACAAGCTGCACTTTTGTAATTATTTCCAAAAATAATCCTTTTTGCACGTCTTAATACGGAAGACAACTTCACGATCCTTGTCCACCTATTGTTTATATAGGAACTAGTAGAAGCTAACTGTATATTTCAAAGGAAACTGTAACTAACTTACAGCTTGTACGGCAGTGCCTAAGCTTTCGGCAACATTTCTTCTTTTCCTTCGGACTCTTCTAGGGAATAAGGAGGATTTATTCATTTTTTTTCAGTTTTTGAAATTATTCTACGAGTAAACGAATCACCTTTGGTTTGGTATTTTATAAAAATAAAAAGCTGGCATTTAGTGTAGTCGAGTTGCAGTAGATTGAAAAAATATATAAAAATACTAAACAGTAAACACTGTATAAAGAACAATCGAATAATAGAATAGTCACAAGATCTAAACACGAGTATCAAAAACACAACAGACCAAATAACAAACAACGATCAATGACTGAAATCTTAGATAACATAATACATAACCACAGAACTGGTAGATTAACAAGATTATTACAAGTGTCAATGTTTACTTGTTCACCATACATGTGTCCTCGTTCTCTCGAAATATACCGTTGCCGTAATCTTAGGTATATCTGTCCAAGTTCTAAGTTACAGTTTCCCTTCTAAAATTATAGTCAGCGTCTATAAGTTCTTCTAAAAGTGATAGGTGGACAGCGTTAAAACGGTCTATTGCTAATAAAAGTGGCTTTTAATTATGAATTCTTCCACAAAATAACATTTTATTTCGTATTGTACAAAATACTGCTGATTTAGCTCACTCACTTATTCACTTATACATAGCGCAAATGTAATTTATATTTATATATTTTTCTTCACCCTCATTTACAGTATTGGAGTATTTCTTAGGTTACTCTGTGTAGATGCTGTCATGAGGTTACATATAATAATAGTATGTTTTTTGATATAGACAATAATTATTATAATATCCTGTTACATCCCGTAATGTCAGGTTGTGTAATACACATACTCCAAGAAATTTTAAATGAGGGTGCCTCACTACTCACTAATATAAAATTTGTTATGTTCTAGTCAAAAAATAATTCCATTCATATCCATATTGAGGTAATTAATGGCACAACAAATGATTATATTAGTATTAGTTTTTTTTGTTTTTTTTTTATTATCGATACGCATCGACCATGGAGGTCATTAGCGTCATTGTGGTGTACAAAGTTACAAAAAGAAAAATTATATAAGATTCAGAACATCGGTTGATTTAAGAAACGCTTTCAAGTTTTGCACATTACATGAGGGTCCTAGTAAGTCCGCTAATTCACATGCTTGAAGCTGCGCCTGCTTCGCCATTAATTGTGGACATTGAATGAGCAGGTGCTTGACAGTTAGCGTTTCATTACAATAGTCACACTTTGGTTTAGGATCGTTGCTGAAGAGATGGCTGTGTGTTAGCCAAGTGTGGCCTAAGCGTAG
This sequence comes from Galerucella tenella, assembly GCA_910591685.1. Taxonomy (NCBI): domain Eukaryota; kingdom Metazoa; phylum Arthropoda; class Insecta; order Coleoptera; family Chrysomelidae; genus Galerucella; species Galerucella tenella. Next base: position 8,524 of record CAJUYH010000826.1, read on the forward strand.
TCTGGTTAGAAGCACTTGATCACGGCGATTTTTGGGTAATATAGGCCATGGTTTTGTTGACTTTTTGACCTCGTTTAACTTGGTTTTCGCACTTTTCCACCGGTTTTCCCACGCACTCTTCACTTGAGCATTAACTGCACTTTTTACATCCGCACTCACTGATAAACTAGTTTCCGTATTGCCATTTTCTGCAGCTTGTTTGGCATATTTGTCTGCTTCTTCGTTGCCATGAATTCCTATGTGGGATGGTATCCAAATGAAAACAACGTTCTTGCGGTTTTGTTGGGCAGTGTAGAGTTCCTGTTTAATTTTATTTACGAGAGGATGGTCTGAGTAAATGGTTTATAAGGTTTTTAAAGCGCTGAGGGAGTCTGTGAGAATGAGATGGCTATGAGTGACAGACGCATTTATGAGGATTAAGGCTTGATATAATGCATAAAGTTCTGCGGAGTAAATAGAGTAAGTTGTTGGGAGCTTGAACATATGGACTGAATTTGTAGTCATTAGTATTAGTAATATATCATGTTTAAGAAGTTGTGACAAAACAATGATATAATATTTTATGGGTCATTGAATTACTTTTTAAACATTTATTACTTACAATAGATAAATCGCTATTTATAACTATTTATTTAGTTTATTTATCTGTTTCGCTCTACTCCACCTTATTTACTCATTTCCGGTAAAATCATGTTGCAAAGCAAACATTCCGTTTACACCTTCCCACATTTTGTAGGATCCCTTAGGAAAAGTTCAAATTTATTTTTAGGCGAAACAGTTTTTAGGTCCCCAAGCGTCCTAATATTTTTAATAAAAAATTATCTATATGAATGAACACTTTAATATGAATTTAACAATTAAAAAAACTCATTTGAGTCCCTTTTTTCGCGCAAGTGTTCTTGCTGTGTGTTCGTAAATCTGTCTGAAAAGACCAGACACAATCAATATTTCCCTACAGGCGACAGTATTCCACAGAATGTAGTCGGGTTACGTGTGTTAGGGCTTCTATGGCCTAGTATAAGTAAAGGGATAAAATATCAGCTTTGTTGAAATTTCAACCCCAAACATCATTATATGGTAATTTCTGACACCATCTTCATAAACTCACGCAGAAAATTTGATGCCGATGTTGCACAACCATGTGCCCCGAAGTTTGAATTTTGCCGGTAGGAATGTGAATTAAATTTAATTACTGTAGCAATCCAAAGAGTTGGAAATATTAATTAACGTGAATGGTTAGATAAAAACTGGTAATTATAATTAAGAAATCACTTATAGATAAATAACACTGCCACTCTTAAACATATGTTTTTTCTTGATTATATAATAACTTTTTAAACACCAAATAATAATAGCAATAGTGTTAGATTTCATTGTATTCAGTTTGTTTTAGTTTTCATAACATTTAAATAGAACCCGCTTAAGATGTCCCAAAACGCATTGATCTTTAATAACATGACCTATTAGTCAAGAGACATCCGGTATTTCCTTGACCTAGGACATTCTGGTCAACTTCCTTAATTTCGTTTAGTCTATCTATGACAGTGACAGTGGGTCAGAAGATACTACCGAGATTTAGTTGGTAATCATTTTCTTCGGACTCTATAACTAGGTCAAAATTACATGTTCAATTTGTCTCGTGATTCTATTAACATAACTATGTGTGCCGTCCTCAATATTGCATAACTAAAAATTAAAAACAAGCGTTCGGGATAATGTGGTACCTCATCCCATTCAATTTATTTTAAAAGAGCGCACTATGAAAATAAAAATACTACCTACCTAAAATATTTTAAATATTGCCAACCAAAAATCCTAATTAACGAAAATATAGATTTCATGCTTGGTCTTCATGAATTTAGTATTTTAAATAAATCTAGATAACAGTACTAATTACTAAAAATATTAGACGGAAACCTTCTGAAAAATATTCCTAAAATGTATATTTGATGTGTTTGTACCACTGTACGAATCCAAATAAGTTACCATTTGTATAATAAAGGGTGAAAAAATTGTCTGTTTCAATTGAAAAATCAAGAATCACGGCAAATGCGGTCAAATATGTTAATTTGTCTTTATACAAGGTAAGTAGTAGGAAACTTCAATTAAACAAATTGTCATATGCCTTTTGTGATTGTTTTTATGTATGATCCTGGTTTATGATATAGTAGGGAGAGAATTTTAATAGATAATATATTTAATAGGTATTATTATACCGCCTTACAAAGTTTTTGAAAAGTATAATGTTATATATTCAATAATAAAAATACGAGACGAGACTGAGACTGAGCAAATACATTTAATATTTATAACTAACAATAACGTATTACATAAAAGAATATTGAACTGGACTGATCACTGACATACTCATGTCAAACATAATATATATTATATCACCATAGCTTTTTGGAGTGTCCAGTGTTCAGTACTAGTTTATAGTGACCTAAGTTCAAACACTGCATTTTCCTCCCCTACTTTGAGTAGGTATTTATAAGTTCAATTTAACAGGTTTTTTTATGGGTCGTCCGGACCTCGACAAATGAATAGTAGTAGGAGATTCCATTGCTCTGCTTGAAACAGGTACATTCACAGGTAAATCTAGAGATTCAGATCCTCCATTAATCATACATTCTGGTTCGTTTACTTTTGGGTCTGACATAGCACTGGGCGGAAAAGGTAAATCATTAAGAATGTCATCATTGTGACTAGCTATAGGACTTTCCGCTGGTCTTTCAGTACATTGATTTTTACGCAAGTCATTTGCATGTACCAATTTTAAATTTTTATTTATTTCTACCAAATATGTACAGTGGCTCATAACTTTTATAATTTTACCTTGTTGCCACAACTTTGTTTGATAGTTTTTAACAAATACTAAATCATTAACCGAATACAATTTTAATTTGGACAAATCAGCTTTAAGATTTAAATTATTATTATTGGAAGATGGCTTTAAGAGGTCAAATCTTGTTCTTGGGCGTATTTTCAAAACAGCTTCAGCTGGAGAAATCCCAGTAGAAGTAGAAGGGGTATTCCTGTAAGTGAATAAAAAGCTCTCCAAACGATTCAGAATTGTGTTTTTGCTAATCTCCTTTCCCCTCTCAACAAAAAGAGCTTTTTCCAACCCACGCTTAACTGTCTGCACGGCCCTTTCTGCAATACCATTACTTTGAGGGTGGTATGGAGGTGCTTTAACTGGTTTTATTCCGTTTGCCTGACAAAATAAACTGAATTCTGAAGAATTAAATGGTGGGCCATTATCAGAAACAATCTCTGAAGGTAAGCCAAAGACAGAAAATATTTGTTTCAACTTTATAATAGTTTCCCTAGCGTTTGTTCCTTCGTCCATCAGTTTCACTTCTATCCATTTCGATTTATTATCCACCAAAATTAAAAAACTGTGATTATATTTATAAAAGAAATCTATATTAACCCTATAAAAATTATTTGGAGCATTTGGCCAAGGTAATAAAATACTCCTGTCAGAAAAATTCTGTGTTTCTTGACAAATTGAACATGACCCAATGAACTTCTCTATAGAATTTGTCATACCTGGCCACCAACAATATGATCTCATAAGCATTTTAGTTCGAACAATACCCAAATGCTGTTCATGAAATAACGTCATAATTTTATTTTGCAATGAATAAGGTATAACAGTTTTACTTCCCAATAAAAGACAATTGCCATCAACAGACAATTCTAATTTACGTTTAAAATATGGTTTAAGTGTTTCATCATTCAAGGAATTGGGCCAACCGCGAAGTGTTAAATCTATAACTTTTGACAAAGTAACATCTTTTCGAGTAGCTACAGCAATATGAGAAGAATCCATTGGAGCGTCCGAACACAAACTAAATGATAACAAACTGTCTGAAGATATTCCACTATCTGCTCTTATAGGTAGACGTGATAAACCATCGGCATTTGAAATTTGGTTACCCTTTCTATACTGTATATCATAGTCATATGCAGACAGCTGTAAAGCCCAACGTGTAATACGAGCCGCCGCAGTAACAGGAATATTTTTATTTCTGCCAAAAATATACTGTAATGGCTGATGATCCGTTACTAATGTGAATTTACGACCAAAAATATATTTATGAAATTTTTTTAACGCAAAAATAATAGCTAAGCTCTCCCTCTCTAAATTCGAATATTTTTGTTCAGCCTTTGATAATGTACAAGATGCAAACAACACTGGCCTTTCAACACCTTCAAACTGATGGCTTAATACTGCGCCCACCCCATAACCACTTGCATCACATGTCACGAAAATTGGTTTAGTGGGATCAAAGTGCGTCAGGACATCTTTGGAAGTAATCAATTCCTTACTAAGTTGAAACATTTGTTCACACTCCTCACTCCATACAAAATCACAGTCCCCCTTGCATAAATTATAAAGCGGCTTAAGTTTTGCTGAAATCATATGTATGAATTTTCCGTAATAATTTAATAAACCCAAGTAGGACTTTAATTGGGATAAATTCTTTGGCGATGGAGCATTTTTAATACAGTTGATCTTTTCAGTGGTAGGATGAATTCCTTGTGCATCTATTCGATGACCTAAAAACTCGACTGAATCTTCAAAAAACTTACATTTCTTTTTATTGATTTTTATGTTAAACTTTTGTAACCTCTCACAAACATTGACTAAATTATGATAACACTCTTCAAATGATGATCCATGAATTAAAATATCATCAAGATAACATTTTGTTTTTGGTAACCCAGATAAAACTGCATCCATAACGCACTGAAAAATTCCTGGTGCAGAACTTACTCCATAAGTCATACGGTTGAACCTGAATAAACCAATATGAGTATTAATTGTGAACAATTCTTTAGACTGGTCACTAATACGTAATTGCTGGTAAGCCCCTTTTAAATCCAAGACAGTGAAGCAACTACTACCACCCAGACTTGCAAAAATATCATTAGGCAAAGGTAGTACACAATGATCACTGTCGATTTAAAGTTTTTTTAAAGTCTACACAAATTCTGATTTCGTTGGAATTCTTTTTAGGTACCACCACAATAGGACTAGCCCAATTACTATGACTGACTTTGTATATAACCCCAGACTTGACCATTTTAAGTAATTCCTCTTCGACTTTTGGCTTAAGTGAATAAGGCATTTCATAAGCCCTATGAAAAATTGGATTTACTCCATCTTTCAACTTAAATTCAGCTTTAAACTCCTTTATAAATGAATTGGGTTCATCAACAAACAATTTTGAATACTGGTTTACTAATTTAATTTTGAATTCAGTATCTTGTTTTATAATATTAACTGTTTCCAAATTTTGTTTGATTACTACACTATCATCCAAAAGACCATTTTTCCACTTTTTGTTCAAAACACTCAACCAATTACGACCCAATAATGGTCTGAATGGAGACTCAGATCTAATGATTACTAACGGTAAAACAAATACATTTGACATATATGAAACATGGACGTCAATTTGACCCAAAACTAAAATTTTTTGACCAGTTAATACACGTAACTTAAAATTCACTGGAATTAGGACCAAATTGTAAAATAATTTATTATAATCATTCTCGTGCATTACCGAGCGGACTGCACCAGAGTCAACTTCCATGTTTACGGCATGATAATCTAAAAAGATCCTTACCCTTAGACTATCACTGAAGTTCGTTTTCAAAGATTTCAACTTACAATCTTCACTATCAGTATTTTCTTCATTTAACAAGCCTAATTCAAATTCCTCGACACTTGAGTCTGTATTCAGCGGTTCATCTTGATCCTCTTCGTGAACATCAAATACTCTGTTTCGGCACATGGGAGACTTCCCAGTGTGACCCATTTCACCACAAGCATAACATTTCCATGACACAGCTGGACAGTTTTTATTTTCATGGTGAAAACGACAACACCGCTTACAACTCTCTGAACGTCGACTTGAACTCATTCCTGAAGTACTATTTCTAAAATTACCTCGATAAGTAGGGTTCGACTGAGACTGCTCTCTATATTGACTTCTTTGGTTACTGGTACTAGTACTAGGACCACTTCTAGATCCATAATTTCCTTTTTTTGATTTGTATTGTGACTTGTAAAATGCTGATTTTTCTCC
>CAJUYH010000826.1:14724-71610 GCA_910591685.1 Galerucella tenella
CCAGTGTTCAGTACTAGTTTATAGTGACCTAAGTTCAAACACTGCATATAACAGGGACCATTAAACGGTTGAACGTTGATATGGACGGCATCAAACCCGGCACATCCTAATCTTTTAATCCAAATGCATTTTGAATTATATTTTTACAACTACAAACTCGGCATAAAGTTCTTGCAGGTACCTATATCTGTTTTGTATATCTGAAACCCATATCTTTCAAAAGTTTGCATAATGTCATTCTGGAGAATTTTGGATAGTCCGTATCTTCTTGCACTGATGTCATAATTTTGTCAAGTGTTGGAATTTCCTTTCGTAAGTAATATCCATGGACTTTACGCCTTAGTCTTTGTTTTAATGACTCATCGATCTCAATTGGTTTTCGGCCTGAAGGAGTTTTAGGGGGTTGAAGAGTTCCATTCTTGCTTTCTTTTAGTAATCTATAAATTGTTGATTTAGCAACACACAACATAGCAGCCGTTAATTCCACAATATCATCAACACTTGCACTTGGATCCTTGTTTTTCAATGATATATAACAATTCAATATCAGAGTTTTTTCATTTAAAGATAATGGACCTGTTTTTGGTCGTTTAGATGGTCCTTGGCTTATCGACATTGTTTGGTACTTGCACAAACACTACATATAGGAGTAATACAAATAAAAAATATTCATTTTGCTTCTTTGAATTTAATAAAAATTGTAACGATATCTTGCTATCTTGACTTTAATTAATTTTTTAAAAATATATTTCATTGTAATTTATTTGTGACAATATTCAAAGTTTGAATTAATCTTCTTACAAAAAGAACAAAAATATATAAAATAATTATTGTTACAGATTGGTTTGTTTTCTATTATGAATAATCTGTGTTGCCTTTCTTTATCAAACTTACTAAAATTTATGTACCTCTATCACTTTTTTTTATTAAAATTAGTACATCCCGTTACCTCTGACCTAAATCGTATATTCTTTAGCATAGCTGCAACTCATTCGTTCAATACAAAATGTACCTTACGGTATACCCTCTTAAAATATATTTTGGTACGTCTATGAAATCTACTTAAATGAATGATTTATTACTCCTTGTCCTTTCTATATAGACTATAGACATTGCTAGTGTAAAATTGATGGTCTGTGTACTCATTATTGTGGAAAATTTTTAAGCTGAAAAATAAAATCATAGCAGTTTTTTGGATTTGAATGAAATGTTCAGTTAAAGAGGAAAACTTCTCTAAGTTTACAAGTTTAAAGAACACAACAGAACATTAGCTTACGGAGAAACTAAATGGAGGCGCATCAAAGATAAATGTAAAGCAAATTTTCATACTTTAGGTGTGACAAAATTGGCTGTTGAAAAACATAGTTTGGCCTCTGTATCTCCTAGCTTAACTGTGTGCTCTCTGAATGACGCTCTGTATATATTCAAATTCTAAAATATTTATTCTGAATCCTAAACGCAACACTTTAGTGCTAGCTCTGTAAATATACTTGTAATTGTTGCTAAATCAATGAAAAAAATAAATTTGTCAACGCGATTTAAAGTTTTAAAATAATTATTCAATTTTCGTTAAATATAGTCCACGAGTCTTGTAGGCCAATTATTATCCTTGCAAGGTCAAAAGAAATAACAATACAACTTCCCTAAATAATAATTTTTATACGTACACTTAGTAGATAATGGCAGAAGACAATGCATGTGGGTATGTAAAAAAGTATTTTAACTTTAATTATTTGTATTAGAGAATATTATAGTGCCCTACTACACGAATGACAAAAAAAGAGTCACGTTTTGTCACTTTAAACTACATAATTGTACTTATAACCTCAGTACACTGAGAATAGAAACTTGTGATTGTGTTACATAAGAAAAGTGAGTACTTGTGAAATTTATTGGATATAAGCAACAAATATGGTCAAAATACACAATTATTTCTCCACAAAAAAGAACCTTATTTCTAATGCGACCTTTTTGAAGTCTATTGTGCTTGTGTCTCTCATATTAAGTAATTTATCTGATCAGTGCTTGTTACTACACTTGATAAATTAATAACTGCCCAGTGTAGCAGCCTGTTTCATGCTTTTCTTAAACAACTTATACAGGAACATTAGTCAGCTTAGACCTTCATATTGACATAATACTGCTATTATAGTTTATACGATTTCCAGTTAGGCAACTAAAAAAATTCAATAAGTCGGATTTGAAATATTTTTTGTTTTATAAGTAATTATATTCATGTAGATGACATTATTTATGTAAACTAATTCACTACTTTCTTTATCGTTTTTGCGTTAATACTCCTAATAATAAGTTAGCTAAAAACTTAACAATATACTTAATAGATATGGAGTCAATTAGAATATTCAGAGTATATTCCACAAATTAAGGGTCCAAATATTAAATACCTTCAACCTGTCTTAAATTCATCACAGAAGTGCTGTATCTAGGCAAACCAAAAAATTCTTCAAAAATTCTAGTTTAATTTATTTTCAGAAAAGAAAACTATGGAACAGAAGCCATGGGCAGTATCAACCATGTTCAAGAGACAAGTACAAAGAAATTCCCTGCTGTCTCCCAACCCCCGGAAACTCCCAGCAATTCAAGTGCCTTGGAAGCAACTTCCACACTAGACAGGGAAATGAGTTTAGTTAATTCTCAAGAAAATAGTGAGAATGATAATGGACGACTTCCCGATGTTGTTGTTGAAACAAAGATTTTTGAAGAACAAGAACAAATTCAAGAAACTTATTTATCTATAGCTATACAAGTTTTTATTCCTTTTTTGATAGCTGGGTTTGGGATGGTCTTCGCGGGATTAGTATTAGATAAAATTCAAGTAGGTTCACGAAAAACCTTTATTTTTTTACTCATTCAAGCTCTTTCATAAATAAACTCAAAAATTATGTCTATTTTACATGAACGAAACAAAGTGATTAAATTTTTAATTTATTTTGTTCCAGCATTGGCCGGTATTCGAAGAAATAACAGAGCTAGTAATATTAATTCCTGCTCTTTTAGGGCTAAAAGGTAATTTGGAAATGACATTAGCTTCACGTCTTTCAACACAAGCTAACTTAGGTCATATGGATACAGCCAAACAAAAAATAAATATTATCGTGGGAAATTTAACTTTAATACAGGTAAATGATACTACCTTTTCCGTGAACTCTTTATCTCAGATATGTAGACCTATAGACACCGTTTCCTATATTTGCTTGACTCTTGTATTTCTCTATCCTTATTACTATCGTTTAGTTCTTCTTTAGTCTTCTCTACAGTATCAACCTTCTTTTCCCAATTTTCATCCACCAAATCTCACTATAAAGTCTATTTATCTATTTATTCATGTTGTTTCAGTGCCAAGCGATAGTTGTCGGTTTTCTGGGTGCTTTAGTAGCCGTAGTAATGGGTGGCATAAAAAGTAACGATGTTGAATTGGACCACGCTTATCTATTATGTGCCAGTAGTTTGGTAACTGTTTCAATAGCGAGTTTTGTATTGGGACTAATAACAGCTGGTGTTATAGTTCTCTCCAGATACTGCCACATAAATCCTGACAATGTAGCAACTCCTATAGCAGCCAGCTTAGGAGATATAACGTCACTTACATTATTGTCTTGGGTCGCGACAGTGTTATACGAATCGATAGGTAAAATATATTTCCAATAAATAAATATACTAAATTAAGAAAAAACATTTAATATTTTAGGAACTCAAGATTGGTTAGCTCCCTTGATAATAGCAGCTTACATCTTAGCGATTCCTTTATGGGTTTGGATTGCCAAACGAAATTTGCAAACTCGAGATGTTCTGTACCATGGGTGGACGCCAGTTATGGGGGCCATGATGATTAGTTCCATGGGAGGTCTAATATTAGACTTTATGGTATCAAGATTTCAAGGTATTGCAGTCTTCCAGCCAGTAATAAACGGTGTTGGCGGAAATTTGGTAGCTGTACAAGCTAGCAGAATATCAACGGCTCTTCACAAACAAGCAGAGCTAGGTATACTGGCATTAGATAATAACGTAGATGATGACGCGGTTATTTTCATATCACCTCTTACTTGCTTTTGTGGAAAGGGGGTGCATTCGAGAACTACAAGAGTTCTTATGTTAATGGTGCTACCAGGTCACCTAATTTTTATTTACACTATAGATTATATTAAAAACGGTGACACATCGCTAAGTTCATGGTTTGTAGTGGTTTATTTATGTGCTGCTATTATGCAAGTGGCGACTTTACTTTATGTAGCATACATAATGATTCATTGGATGTGGAAAAGAAAAATAGATCCTGACAACTCAGCAATACCTTATTTAACGTCGATAGGAGATCTATTAGGAATTTCTTTGTTAGCAATTGCTTTTCAGTTCTTGTATCTAATCTCCGATCATGATCCTGAAACACCGGCAAGGTGATTTTTATTTTTTGTTTTGAATAATTTGATATTGTCGATCGATGAGTTTTTAAACATTACATCTTGTGATACAATTAACGATATTTGACGTTAAGAATCATAGAATAGATTTCAAATTAGAGTTTATTGTAGAGTATAATAATTAGAAATATTGCAAAAATTGTTTCAAAAGTTCATGGCTGTATTTTTGTTAATTATACATTTTATTTTTACACAAAGACTTTTATTTAAAACCAGGCAATATGTGCCATGTTACCAAATTTGTCATTTGTCAAAAAGAAATCCAAAATACTTAATAACAGCGAATAATTGTAAGTATTTGAAATGTATTTTGTTTTAAAAATTGAAATAATGTAGGGTGAAGAAGGCAATCTTATATTTTCTAGATTCGGACCAAAATTAACAATCACAAAATTGTTGATATTCACAAGGCAAACGTTATTTTTCAGGTCTCCCCTGCCATCAGATGATCACCAAACTGGACCAAAAGCGTGACAGAAATTACAACATAAAATGTTGTAGTTCACAAGGTCATTCTCGGTTATTACCCTTTTTCAGTAAATATAAATATACACCAAAGCACCGTTTACAATTTGTAATGAATAAGATTTAGTTAAATCTTGACCGGTAGGCTACATTTTGTTGCGAGATATTAATTATCAAAAGAGTAATTAAGCCAGTAAAAAATGACATAGCGGTTCTATGCCGAGTCTATAAATACTGTTGATGATTTAAGAACCACCAAAAGTAAAAGATGATCCGAGTGTGCTGCTTGTTCGGGGTTTTGGTATTAGCAAGTGCTCAGGTACCCAATCTTGGGTTTTGTCCTGACTATGTACCTATGGCAGATTTTGATATAGAAAATTTTTTGGGAAAATGGTACGAAGCCGAAAGATATTTCCAGTTTACCAAAGTTGCGTCGAGATGTGTGGTTACAGACTATGCTAGAGGTCCCAGTGGTAAAATATATGTGTCTAACGAAGTTACAAATAGCTTGTAAGTAATTTTTATTAATTAAATCAAACAGTTTTTTTTTTGCTAATCTGAGGACACAAATTCAAAATAATAATTTTTTTGGACAACCCATTTGCACAAATTTTGAAGTTTAAAACCCTGAATATTTTTAAGCCTGCAAATACAATTTTGATTCAACTCGTTTGAATGACAATAATATTTTTATTCATTTTAAACATTAATTCCAAAATATCATAATAGAAATTTTATAAAATTGTATTTCACGTATACATGTCATTCATGACATACTTAGAAAATAGAGGTCGAAGACCCTTAAATCCATTTAAATACAATTTCAGATTCCTGTCGAGTGTTTATTAGATACACTTCATTTGTATAAATATTTCAATCAAAGAAAAGATTTGATAAAAGATAGAGCCAAGTCATGAAATAATTGTTTCGGAATTTCAAATAAAATTGATAATAGAATATTACTTGAAAATTGAAGTACTTAGGTTCCTAATTCGGGAAAAACTATTATAAATTAAAATAAAAATGATGAAAAATGTTAAGAAAAACCTACAATGGGCTTACTTCAATTTCATTTACCAACTTGCGATCTATTTTGGTTGATTTTTGTTTTCGTTTAGAACTGGAGTCAAAAGAATTGTTGAAGGTAACTTAGAACTTTCTGCAAGATCTGGTGAAGGCAAATTCAACATTAAATATAATACTTCCCCGATAAGTTCCCAAGCAAGTATTTTGGTACTTAGTACTGATTATGACAATTATGCTGTTCTATGGAGTTGTAGTGGATTTGGACCTATACACACACGTAAGTCAACTAACTACTGCAAACACTATTCTCAATACTAGAAGTTCAATTTACAGAATTCTGAATTTCTTTTAAGTACATTTTTCAATATACAGAATACCTCTATGTTTATGATTCATAATTTAAAAGAAATCACATTGCCAAAGATTACAGAATAAAATATAAGATGTTTCACTCTAGGGCGGTTTGATTCAAGTTGCTGTCCCAAACGGACATAAATTATGTTTACGATTCGCTTTTGTTGTCAATAACGAGACCGGTAGATACCAGAACAGTTCGAAGAGCTTATTTTATTTTAAGCTATACAGGGGTAATTAGAGAAATATATATTTAAATTAATAGGATTCTTTATCACAAAGTTTTATTTTTAAATGTTAATAATTTCGAAAAAATTTCGGGATATGAATTTGAAAAGGTAAGTAAAAAATAAACTTGAATTTTTAAAATGAATTAATTCACTGCTTTTATCCAGCATCTTGGTAATTTTGTGATACTTATTGATAATCTATCAGATATTTATCACAAATTAAATTAAATATACCTACTCATTAGCCACCAGAATAATAGGGCCACTAAATCTTAAATTTTGATCTTTAAATAACGCGTAATTTTTGGATTGACAAGGTTAAAACAGTAAAAAGAGAAGCAGCTGCACGACTTTATTAAAATTTTTTATAAATGTTGTAAAATACTAAGTTTGGAGTTTGGTTTATGTGTTAAATTTAATCTATTGTCTTTCAAATCTTTCAATATACATTTGAGAGTAAAACATATACGGACTCTGGTGTAGACACTTGCATATTTGGAAGGAAATTTATTACATGGATGATGAAAAGAAAATTTAGTAAATTCGTTCAAAAGGAACTGACCAATTCCCCTTTGGTTAGCTATAGAATTGAATTTTTCGATAATAGCTATTTGTGTATTAAGAGCGGAAAGTGATACTTTGCCGCTTGAGGCAGAGAGTTGCCGGGCAATCTGCCGAATGCGGCAACGCACTTTCTGCTCGAATTGCACACAAGATTTTTTCTACGATCACCTTATTTTTAAACAAATAATTAAAAAAAACATGAAAAGTACACCTTATTAGAATGTGATGTTGAAAACATGTAACAATTACTTATTATTTTTATTTATTGCCTACAATATTAAAGTTGAATGTACAGTTTTGGCAATTTTTAATATTTATCCCAGGACCTGAAGAAGTCGAAGGTAGCGTAATATCTTCTGAATCTTTTTCTGCAATATCAGATATAGAAGGAATCGAAAGTTCTTCGCTAGTTGGTGTACTGCTGCGTTCCCAGAAATTTTTTGGAAGGTATCTATTTTATTGCTAATGGATTCGGCGATATAGCCTTCAGCCACATTACTGCTCCACCCACCATGTTTTTTAAGCTGAATTAAGTCGCCTCCACCATTTACTAATAATGTCGCCGACGTTCGTCGAAAGCAATGACCAGTAAATAAATGTTTATCGGGCAATTTTAAGAAACTGGCTATTTCGCTTGGTACTTTGCCCACAGTATTCATACCAATCACCTGATTGAAGCATTTACCTTTGGAGTATCGTAAAAATAAGCGCTGAATAATGTTATTACTTTTAATTTGACATTGCTGTCTTAAATTAAAATATTTTCTATAATAGAACATATAGTCGATCGCATTTTCTTCGGCACTATTAATTATTGCGAATGTGCGACTTTGATTCGTTTTCGAATCGGGGATTCGGACTACTAGAAATGATTCTCTATCATCTATATCCTTTAATTCAATTTTGATTAATTCATCCCTACGGCATGCACCAGCGATACCCATGATTAAGATCACCTAAAAACAATATTCTGAGAAATTCTGTATCAGAATAAAATAAATAGTAAAACGTTTGTACCTTTCTCAGCAAATGTTCATCGTCAGGTGCAAATCTAATAAAGCTCTCCACTTGTTCCTTTGAGAATGTTTGTGACTTCTTTGTTTTATAACCCACTGCTTCTAATTTCAAAAATGCAATCAGTTTAGTGTATTTACTGATGTTAATATCATTAATATTCGGACTTCTCTACATTTTGTTTTAATATATCTATTATTTACTACCTTTCTTTAGTTTATTGTAAATGAAAACAGGCGAGCGGAAAAGTACGCTCTAGAGCGTAAATAATGTCAATTATGACAGATCGCGGAAAACATCAACTTTGCGGTTAGATTTGAGTGTGCAAAAGTCTACTTTGGGTAGTGATCGTAGGAAAATATATTTTTCATCTCAATAACGTTCTCAACAATGTCCCTTGATGGTACACATAAGCCAATAAATTCATACTTCTTTGTCGTATAAGCTTTTAGTTTACAGAAAAAAGTTTCCCTTTTTATTAAATTATCAGCCGAATGGGCAAACTTTAAGCATGTTTCACAAGAATGTTGTTTTAGACATTTTTTTAAGAAATACCCCGTAACATACACTAAAGCATTTCCTTCTGGGCTTGATAGATTTTGGTAATCTGTTGTAAACACTTTTAAAGGCACATTTTTAGTTTCTGTAGGAAAAGTGAACTGTTCTAGGCATTCTTTTGTTCGTTCAGAACCAATAGTTAAAAGAACTTCGTTTACGTCATCCATACAGTTTGTGCCTTCAGAATGATTAAAACTTTTTAGAGAAAATGGCTTTTTGAACGCGTGGGGGGTTGGATTTTTGGCATTACCACAGCAACTTCGTATTTGGCCAAAAAATTTTCGAGGCAATACTGATTGAGGTGTCGTGTAAGTACAAATTTATATCCTCACCATTTTAGAGTTTCCCATAATGACAGAATTGCTTGAATGGTTATTTTCCATCCACATATAAATTTCAATTGCTTAGTAACTCTTTTATTTAGATTTAGATAATTAAAAACCTCAATTTATTAAGTAATTAAGTAATTAAAATATTTAGTGTTTAAGCTTTGCTATTAAAGAGAAAAATATTAATATGATTTTTTGCTCATTTCAACAATTAGTTAATAAATTTAAAAAATCTATACAACATAAATATAAAACACGAGCAACCAATTATAAACACCGTTCTAAAATAACAGCGCTCGACGGGCGACGTCCCGTATAATATGCCAAATTAAATGCAAGTAAGGACGTAGCGACGTACTGTACCATGCAAGTCAGCAGCGGCATCAGTGCTTTACGCGATAAATTCGAACGAGTGAAACATCTTATATTTTATTCTGTAATCTTTGACATTGCAGTGGGTACTATTTTCTTTTAAAGAAAGAAAGAGGTCACTAGTTATATTATTTCTGTCCAAAAAAAGACACGAATAACATATTTACACAATATCCAAAGTAATTTATCGAAACGACTGCCATTATATTAGTTTTTATTTTCAGAAAGTGTCTGGGCTATGACAAGGGAACGTCTTCCACCAAATCCAGTCCTTCAGCGAATATACGGTATCCTAGACGAATATAAAATTAGTAGAAACTTTTTTATTAAATCAGACCAAGAAGGGTGCGCATTAGCAGCTTCAGACATTAATGCAGCTAACGGAATTACGAGTGTTTCTACAATAGTCGAATCAACTGGTTTACCTCAACGAAATAAACCAACTTCAAATAAAAATGAATTGGAAAAAGTTAAATCTGTTGGAGATGATTTAAATTCTCTCGGCGCTAACTTAGATACTGGAAGAATAGGTGATCCAGAAACAAATAGCAACCAAGGAACTACATATGATGATCAAAAGCTGGAAGCAAGTAAATCTGCCAACAGTGATGTTAGTCCTACCACAGTTTCTAAAGATAATAATCAACATAAACCTAATGGATATTTAAAATTGGGACAGGAGCCTACTATACCAGAAGCAACTGCACCAGATGTAAGCATACATCAAGTAATTAGGACAATTCCTTTTGCATCTGAACCATTGAAATTTGAAATAGAAAACCCAGTGATTAGTCTAACCAGTGATGTTCAAGATATCGTAAAGACTGTAGTAACCGTACCTGAAACTGAGGTTAAGTCTGAAATCGTACCAGAAAACGAAGTAAAAGCTGTAAAAGTAGCCGAAATTTTATTACAAAAAAATGAACAGCAGTCAGAAATTAACAATAATACACTAAAAACTAAAAGTGTGCCAATAATAGAAGCCACAGATGTTGCTTCTTCTCAGAATGTACCATTTGTATCAATTATTGCATCTGATAATGTACCCATGTCTGAAATAGTTGAGGTTATTGAAAAAGATATAATACCAATGAAGTTGTAGTAAAGAGAAAAAGTAATTGTATCTCTATAATAGAATTAGCTACTAGTATTTTAAGAACGTATACGTCAAGAGTAAGTGTTTATTTATGTTTACCTATCTGGTTAAGATTGAAAGAGATTGTATAAATGTTTGAATAAAAAACTGTATTATCAATTTAAATTGTATTTTATTCCAGAATAGTTTAAAAAATGGCACTGAAGTTTATCTACATTATATATTATCTACTATATGGATCAATTTTGAAACAATTAAAAAAAATAGAGGAATTTTAAAAACACTATTAATGTTTGTTAAAACGCTTTACGAGTGTTTTTAGAGATATGTCCAGAAAAATAACAAACTACTTAAATTTGTTTGAAAATTGATAAAAATAATAATTTTACTAAAGTAAACACTTATCAGCGATTATCAATGTAAGCAGTGTCTCCAAAAATGAAATATATTTGAAGTGCTGGAATTTTCCGTTCTGGAATTCATCCCGATTGAAGATAAAGATATTACATTAAGTTCCAGGTGGCAGATGAAACTAGTATGGGTAGTTTTTAAAGAAAACCAAAAAATTGTTAATCGACTAAATAAGGCTATATAGTGTTACTTTCAACTACCTCTAGATTTGTCTAGGCTGATGATTACTAGCCACACAGATTGTTTTACCAAAAGTTTAGATATATATTTGAAATAAAAGATACCAAAGGGCGTCGACCCAGAACTGTAGTATAACGCCTCTGATGCTATAATTACAGTGAAGCAGTGTCGAGTACGGTTAGTACTTGGATGGGTGACCACTGAACAAACACCGTCGTAGAGCCCGTACAGCCTGCAGTGGAGTAGCATATCACAGCTCGCTGGAGTTATACCAATTTGCACGAGAATAATCTAGATATCCTGTCTTTCGTAGGAGACGTAACACCGAAGTACCGAGTCCATGGATGTTGGCATCGATAAAGAATCCTACCACTGGTTGGAACACTAGTGGTTTTGGCAAAATTTTCGGTTAGGGGTAGAGTGCTCGCAGAAATATACCGACGTTAAATAGCCGAATAAAAAAAAATACTGTGCTCGTTAAATGTTTGGCTCTCTGTGTATACATCGCTAGGTTCTTCAAGGTAATATATTATGTCAGCTCATTTGAAAAACTGCGTTCAGTTTATTTAGTATTTCGACTTCCTTATAATATATCAAACGTATATTTTTTATTGTATATTTAAACATATTAACCAGTCATCTTTTTATATACCTACTTATAACGCGAGTTTAAATTTTTGTACAAGCGCAGACAAAACAGATATTTGTAAAAATGTATACTTTTGTCATTTTGATATTAGCAGTTATCAAAATTACTACTTCACAAATGCCCTTCGCTGGTCCATGTCCGGATGCTACAACTGTTACCAATTTCGATGTAACAAAGGTATGTACCACATTTTACAAAAATGTATACAGAATTTCAGTATAAATGCGGAAATTCATTCATATATTGTTAGCCGATCAATAAACCAAAGTGCAATATAGGTAGGCATAATATATTTTATGGATTTGATTAAATAACAATTACATCACTTTCAATAATAAAGTAAATAAAACAATAAAACAAATAAAAGTTTATGTAAAGAAAACCGGGTTAACATACATTTTTAAAAAAAGTATAATAATATGTGAATAATGTATAATTATATTATTAGGATATTAAAAAATTGTCGAATAGATAATGACTGCGGTATTTTTTTCAACCTTCACATTTCAACCAAGTTTGCTTCTTTGTATTTATTAAATATTTTTAGTACGGGGGAAAATGGTATGAAGCGAAACGATATTTTGCTGTATTTCAACTTGGAGGAAAATGTGTTACAGCCGAGTATACACTTAACGACAATGGCACTGTACATGTAAAGAATCAACAAATACAAACTTAGTAAGTACCTATACCAAATATGTTATAAATTGTAGCGCACATGAAGTAGAAATATTTTACAAATAATATTCGCCAATGGACAAATTCAAATGTTTTGAGAATCCAGGGATAGTAGTTCAACAAAAGCTCGTGAAACATAATTTTGTATACCCAGGAGATTGTCTTTAACATTATTTGCTGCTTGAAACCACCTAACAACATGAAATTATTTGAATTAAAAACTATTAGTTTAAAATTCGCCCTTAACCAAAAATGGCTGATGACATAAAGAGACGACAGCCTATTTTCCCGACACATTCCAATGTTGCCAAATTTAGTAGTAACATAACAATATTGAAATAAATATGTAAATATCAGAAAATAAGAAATATAAAACTAAAAAAAACAAAGAAACCCAGCACCTAACCCGGTTTCGAACCTAAGACCTCTCAGTTGTAAGCTCAATACCCTACCAACTGCGCTAATCAATTCACATTCAGTAGGTTAAAGGCTGCTTGGACGCATGCGCAACTCAACTACTAAATTTGACGTGGTGGGTGGAATATGTCGGGAAAATAGGCTCTCGTCATAAAGAGTGCGTTCTTAATCTATGGGTTAGGAGCGAAAACAGACAGTGTTCGTGTCAGTCAGACGACGGGGAAACGACTAGGGAGAAATCAGCTTGAACGAATCACCAAAACCTAAGTTCTTGTCTGCCTGTCCTGTCTTCAGTCGCCTTATGAGCTTAACGCATAATAGGCTCCTTCTACTTCTAATAATATATTATAATGTATTTCTTTGTAGTAATGACAAAAAGACTTCCATAGATGGAATTGCTCGTCTAGCATCAACGACAGGAGAAGGAAAACTAATAGTCAACTTCCCTTCATTGCCAGGTAGGTTAATTGACATTTATATATATTATTCTGTTAATTTTTCAATGTTTTTCATTTTAACTACATATTTAAAATATATTATTTGAGAATCGGAAGCAAGAAAGTTTATTGATTTCAGTTCAGTTCGATGCACCATACTGGGTTCTAGGAACCGATTATGACAGCTACTCAGTTGTTTGGTCCTGTGTGGATCTCGGATTCCTGAATTTCCGTAAGTATACCTAACATTGTGACCGTACACTGGCAGTTCTGTAAGCAATGTTACTTTTTTTTAGAAAATGCTTGGGTTTTGACAAGAGAAAGTTCCCCTTCGGCGAATACACTAGAAACAGCCAATCGTGTACTGGACAAACAACATATTGACAAATCATACTTTTTAAAAACAGACCAAATTAATTGTCCCAAATCAAACTAGTTAGTAGATAGAAATTTATTTGTTTATATATTTTTGGCCGTTTTGGTTATGTTACTCTACAAACACGTTTTCATTTAAAAAATGTGTTATTATATATTTACTGGTTTTAACAGGTTTCGTTTTATTTATCGGATTTAGCAGACATCTTTATTATTTACTCTCACATAATTTTACAGGCATTAGTTTATGTTACCTACTTTATAACAAAAAAACATAAACGTTGAATGGAATCATATTTAATAATTAAGCTCTATTGTCACCTTATGGTATGTTTCAGAGAGGTGACACGAAGGCTAGAGAGGGCCCTGTATGTTTTTTAAGCAAACATTCACTGTAATCTATGGGCCTATTAATTCCAATATTTAGGTATTCAAAATCAAAAATATTCGCATCATATGCTACTTACCTAAGTGATATATTTTCGTTACTGTTTTATTAGTGTAAGAAAGCATCGGCGGAACTAGCATAAGATTTTTTTTGGGGGGGAAGGGAGGTCATCGCAGGTACCCCGCTGAAGGTGCACCGCCGATAACAAAAAACTTTTGGTTGCCCCTGAAAAGAAAGAAATTCTGGAACATGCCCAACATTTTTTGGGTTCTTTAGAGGGACTTAGCCCCCCCCTAGTTGCGCCTATGTAGGAAAGTATTTTAATACAATAGGACACCGAATAACTTTTTTGGGTGTTGAGTAGAATATAGTTTCCCACAGTAATCCTTTAATTTGAAATTTGGTTAAAACTTGCTGTACCTACCTATGAGTGCAGACACTATACCATTGCACAGCATAATAATTATTGTTATTATGTTGTGACAATTGTCTCCAATGTGTGTGTGTAATGTTGTCAATTGGTATAAAGCAGCAGTTTTATTGGACATCTTGTTTAAGCTCGGCATTCATCGGTAATTAACTGAACTCGCTTCGGATAGAATCGTCAAAACGGGCTGTTGTCAAGAGTTGACCAAAAGTAGTTGTTTTACAGAAAATCTAAAACTGTGTGGTAATGTTCATCTCAGTCAATTACTTAGATTAAAATCAGTGTTTCACTGCCTTAATCCTCAATATTATCATTGTCTAATATAAAATGATATTATTCATCGCATTTATAAAAATTGTATATTATTCAACCAGGATATAATGCTATTATTCACGATTCACATAAACACCTGAGTGAATTATAGCCATAATATGCGAGTAGAATATCTACTATATATTGTCCACGACTATACTTATTAAACATATAATTTGTTCAATAACATAACAAGTTATTAGCTTTATAAATTTAATAAGCTATAGTGTTTTAGTTTGGCAAAAAATGTATACCTAAACAGGTAATTCATAGTCGTGGACAAAGTATAGTATTCTACTCGCATATAATGATGGCTATTATTCGCGATGGTGCGTTTATGTCGCGAGCCACAGGCGAGTGACATAAACACTTGACTGAATAATAGCCATCATTATATGCTTGTTGAACAATATACTATTATTATATTGATAGGAATGTATAAAATGTATTACATTAGATACCTAGGTATATTTTGAGATACATTTATTGGTTGTGTTACGATGTGTAGTCCATGTAGAATATCTTTGTTGGAGTCTTCGAGTATTTTATTTTATAAGCATTTCACACATTTTTTTGTTGAAAAATTAGAAATTAATAAAATAACTAAATACACTGGGAAACTTTTTTTTGGATCTGGCAACGTTGCACTTTAATGTGGCACATGGTAAAATGCGGGCGTTGCTGCGCTCTGCGCTGCTTGTTATGGATGAGGTACATACAAACCCGAGGTAGAAATAGAGGCTGTCGGCAGATAAAACATAACGAATAAGATGTAGTGTTGTGTTGTGTTATTCAGTGTAAACATAACCAAACATTGAAGCTGCTTAAACATGTAAAACTTAACTTCAACCAGCTAAAATGAAAGAGTTTGTACTAAGTCGTCTACTTATACTGCCGTCTTTGTATTTTTGTATGGTTAGTGGATATTTAAATTTATACCTAAGTCTTCCCGAAGTTCAAAGACTGCTGGGTAAGTGAATATATTTATTATTTCAATATATATATTTAAATAGAAACGCATGTGTTTTGGGATTGACTCTCTAAAACAACCCTCTGGAAGTTTCGAAAAATTAGTTAACATTTATTTAACTTCAACCAAATGCACTTCAGAAGCATTTAAAAACACTGCATTTACCAACTAAAAGTCGGAATAACTTCTAACAGTATGTGTGTTTTGTGTACAACCTGAATATCAAAATGTATATTTCTAAAAAAGTAAAGTAAAATTGATCTGGCAGCGGCAACACCGCATGATACTCAACCGTTGTCGAACCTTTACGAGGGGTATATGCAATGATACTTCTGAACCTACAATATAAGTATATTATTCTGCGTATTAAAATAATAGTTTTCCTTCTAAAAAATAGTCTTAAACAATTATTTTCTATAATATATACAGGTTGTACCAATCTTACGACAAACTTCGGTAGATGGGTTATTTTAGGAGATATCAAAAAATGTTATAAACAAAAATAGTAGATGTGCTGAAGGTCCATATTTTGAAATTATAGCGAACTATACAGAGTCCTGCATAACTCTGTTACAAACCAAACATGATTTTTCAATTGGGAACCCCTGTATATTATACCGAATTCGGATTGGTTACATTTTTTTGAATCTTTTGATATAAGGTTTTGCCATGTTATACGCAGTCCTTCAAAAGATATGGACACGTTTATCTGAAAATCGAAGGTAAATCAACGCTCTGTAGCTTGTTGTATGTTGAAGAAAAAAAATGTATTTTTCCAAACAGACTTTCGTAACATGATGCAATATCTCCGTATCCCATTAAATCTCAATTATATTCTTTCTTATATACACGGTGAACGGAAACTCGAAACTGTCATTTTCTTTCTTCTTTCAAATGGAACACCCTGTATTTTATAGCAAAAATAGAATCTTCGATTATGTAACTTTGATTTTTGTCAAGCATTCCCTATACCCAAAGTTTATAAAAACAGAGTTATTTTGTAATATTTATTGTAAACTATTATTATTGACCTAATTTGTGAAAGCAATAAACGTTGTATGTTACAAAAAATCCTAGTTAATGATGAATTTAAATGAATAATTCATTCTAAACAAAACTAGCTACCGAAAGTATAATCCTAACCGTAATATTAAACTAGAGGTTCAAAGTGTTCACCGTTAACATCAATGCAATGCTGTAAGAGGGGGCCCAACTGATTGGCCAGCTCGGTCACCCGATTTAACAAAAGTATATTTATATTTTTCGGGTCTTGTAAGGAATAAGTTTATAAAATCCCCGGCTATTGGAGATGACATGAAAGAGATAATTAGTGCGTCATTTCGATCTGCTAACGTTGATATGCTGAGAAATAATTTGAACTATTCTGCAGCATTGCATTGATGTTAACGGTGAACATTTTGAACCTTTGGCTTAATATTACGGTTGGGATTTTACTTTTGGTGGCTAGTTTTGCTTAGAATCAATTGTTCATTGAAAAACTGTGTTTTTATAAACTTTGGGTATAGGGAATGCTTGACAAAAATTAAAGTTACATAATCAAATATTCTATTTTTGCTATAAATTACAGGGTGTTCCATTTGAAAGAAGAAAGAAAATGACAGGTTCGAGTTTCCGTTCACCCTCTATACAAGAAAGAATATAATTGAAATTTAATAGGATACGAAGATATTGCATCATATTACAATACTCTGTTTGGCAAAATACATTTTTTTTTTCGTAGAACAAGCTACAGGGCGCTGATTTACCTACGATTTTCACATAAACGTGTCCATATCTTTTGAAGGACTCTGTATAACATGGCAAAACCTCAAATCAAAAGCTTCAAAAAAATGTAACCAATCCGAATTCGGTATAATATACAGGGGTTCCCATATGAAAAATCATATGTTTGGTTTGTGACGGAGTTATGTAGCACTCTGTATAGTACGATATAATTTCAAAATATGGACCTTCAACACATATACTATTTTTGTTAATAACATTTGTTAATAACATTAAGGGTTATAACAATAAGGGTTAGTGCAAAATTTTATCGATGTCCGTTGAAATAAAATTTGCAAAAAGGTTGATAAAAGATTAGTCTTTAGCATACCATAATCAAAAATCACTGACAAACGTTCACAGGGTGAAAAAAAAGTAAATCAATTAAAAAAAGCTTTTTAACTTTATTGCCACTTCTGTATCTAAATTAATTTATCGATTGTCGTAGAGAAAAAATTTGCAAAAGGGTTGATCAATTAATAGTCTTTAGCATTCTATATCCAAAAATAAAAAAGTTTCAAAGCGTGGAAAAAAATCTATTTTCTTTAAAAAATATTCTCATCTTTATTTTCCCTCCTACATATATTGTGTAGTTACAAGAGTAAAAAGAAAATAAGAATATTTTCTGCTGAGAAATAGTATGTTTTTTGTAAAAATACAATTTGTTTTTTATAAAAAGTTTACTTAATACTCAATTGAAATAAGTGCTTGAATATAAAACATGCGCGTAGGCGTAGAGCATAGAGAAATGAAAAAAAAAGTATATGGAGTAGAGGTTTTGTTTAAAAAATTTTATCACGTATAATTTACTGGTGGGGCGTTGAGGGTAGAGAATCCTATCTGCGCGCTGTTGCCGGCTCAGTCAATTTGCCTATGAAGTCCAATACCTACATCATAGTATATTGAAACCTACCTCATGTATGTTTTAACTTTTAATATATTGGAGTAGACCCGCAATAAATTAAGCAAGAATAAATTAATTACATCCATAGATAATTTTTAAGTTGTCCAATTAATCACAATTTTCATAGAAATTAGCCAAACATAAACTAAAACCGAAAGACCATGATAATGCATTGTACACTAATCACCTCATACTACATAGGCATATTTAAATGTTCTGATTTTTTAAATAAAACATAAATTTATATTAGTTAGTCGACGTGACACAATGGTACGATACTACATTCGTAGGTAGATTTGAACAGCTAGCACGTTTTGTCTTTTTTACGTTTTCTGATTTCTTTTGATTCAGTTCGTCCCACTTGTGTTCATATATTATTATGGCACCTCTTTTTAGCAGTCATTCGAATGGGCGTTGAAAGTATTTATAACTTCAGTAGATTTTACTTACATACTTATGTACCCATAAAGTTACTGCTCGGTATTAATATTCATGAACTTAAAGCAGTAAGTATTCATTTCTTTGACGCGCATACTGATATAAGTAGGTATAAAGTTAATAATAAAAATAAAATCAGACGCAGTCCTGTTTAATACAAAAGCAATATTCATACTCCTAATCAAACTGAGCAGCTAACAAATATACATTTATAAAATTATAAACAATATTATTCTTAACTAAATTTTGTGTGTCATGTTATACTCCTTCTATATCGTTAGTTGATATTATAATTTCTAAGGGTTTGACATAGTTTAATTCTAATAACTATCTCTAAATGAATCTAATTATTTACATCACGTATCTTCTAATTTAACGATTTGTTTGAACAATTTAGAGATCTCTAAACGACGAAGAAGCATATAGGTAACAATAAACGGATTTCTATATTTATACAGTAGTTTCTTATTCTTGTTTTACTTGGTTATCTCAACAGTCTTACGCTTTTAACTTAAATATTTAGATTAATCTCCCGTGCATAACAGGTACCAAATGGCCCATTTATCGTACATATATATACCTATAAATTTGAAGCGATATAACCAACATTGAATCTTTTCAAACTCTTTTAATAGAAACCATCTACAGTAAAACAAATTGGCCTTTACCCTGACGTCATACCTACAATACCTACATACCTCGCGAGTCAAAAATGGCTACTGTTACTTTGTCATGTGCATAAATATTTTCACTGCTAGTCAAAAACGTTACTTTAGTCACAAGTTTTCTTAAACGAGTTCATCATATTATAACATAAATATCTTAGAATCTTTTTAAAAAAAATTCTTGCTACCAACAGTTTCAGAAACGGTGGTACAGAGGGATTTTGAATTTTTATGTTATTGAAAATAAATGGGGTTATCAGTATGCATATCGCATTGTGTTGACAACAATGTTTTCCCGCAACCAGCAATTCTATAAGAAGTGGTTAAAAGTTGAAGACTCGCAGTTATATTAGACAAAGTTTCCGCTCTAAAAAATGTTTAATCTGTACATAGTCAGGATTAGGATTTAAATTTTAACTGGTATCGTGTCAAATTATGAATTTTCCGTGAATGTTTTAAACTTATCATACATACAGAATAGTAGCAGATTCTAATATCTAATTCTAAATTGTAACCATGCTTTTAAATTTACCAGGTGCTTACAGAACTGCTCCTATAATGTCTGACCATAATCTTGTATTTATTTGGCAATTTTTGGTAGAGTCGCCTTTATATTCCCCCATTTAAATATTTTGAAAAAGATACTTCCACTCTAAATATCCCGCCCTTGATTATTTCCGATTCAAATCTCCAGAGGAAGAAAAATCGGTCCAATTATACAGTAGACGTGAAGCGTCTAGAGCAGGGGTTACCAACCTTTTTTTGTCTACTGCCCACTTTAGGAATAAATTATTTTTTAACGCCCCCCTTTTTAAACATAAGTACTTCAAAAACCGCTAAGTACTTACAACGAACATTAATGTTAATGTTCGTTGGTACTTATAACTGATTATTGAAACGCAACTTTATAGTATTCGGACAGAGTATCTTTTATTGAAAATAAAACAAACATATTCAATTCTTATATAAAAACTAATGTGAAGGTTGAATCTGATGCTGTTCAATAAGTTTGTTGATATCAGGTTCCAATTTACTCAAAAACAGCCGCAAGTCGCCACGTTCGGTAACACGCAAACGATTTCTCTTTTTAGTAAGCAGCGTTGCCACAGCACTAAATCCACGTTCACACAAATATGACGATGGGAATGCTATCAAAAATCGTTGAGCAATTGACCACAATCCAGGGTACAATTGCGGGATCGGTTTTTGTAGCCAAAATTCTTGATATCCATTTTTGAACTTGATTTTTATTTCTTCGTTTGTTGTCAATTCTATAAGTTCTTCTTCCAGCTGAGGTGACATTGCTGTGTTGACATTTGAAAACGGATCCAACACCCAGTCTGGTATTTCCAAGTTTAAAATGTCCTGGTATCGTTCGGTGAAGTCAATGTGGAGGTTTTCCAAATGTTAGCAGCAACCACATTTTTTGTTAATTAAATTTAGTTCATCGCCTTGCAGTTGGAGGTTCATGTCGTTGAACAATTTATACAGGTCTGTCATGTAAGCTATATCATTCTTTGATGTTATGAGCTTGTTGCGCAGTTCTGTATCTTTAGTTTCCAAGAACTCTATCACAGAGTCAAACAGGTTGTAAAATCGAATCAGACAATTGCCTTTTGACAGCCAACGAACTTCAGTATGAAGCAACAAACGGTTGAAATCTTCGTCATTAGTAACACAAAGCTGATGAAATAATCTATCATTCAAAGAGCTGCTACGGATTTTATTGACTGCTTTGATGACATATTGCAGTGATTGAAATAGTTGTTCACTTAAGTTTCTAGCAACCAAATGTTGTCTATGAATAACGCAATGTATAGCAAGGACATCTGGAATTTTATTTTTTAAGTACGCTATGAAGCCTTTATGGCGCCCTGTCATAGCCGGAGCGCCATCCGTAGCAACTGATATAATATTTTTCAAAGGAATCTCTTTCTCTTCACAAAACTTTTCCAATGTATTGAATATGGTTTCGCCTTTTGTATCTGTCTCCAAATTTCTGGCAAACAATAGTTCTTCACGTATTTTCTCATCTTTAATAAACCTCACGTAAGATAGCAACAACGCTTCATTAGTTGGTAAAGTGGACTCATCGAGCTGAATTGAGAATTGACTAGTCCTCAGATGATTGCACAATGATTCTTCAATGTTTTCATCCATTTCATCAATTCGTCTTTGCACAGAATTATTACTCAAAGGAATTTTTCGGATAATATCTGCGGCCGGTTTATGAAGCACAGTAGTTATTACTTCCTTTATTGCTGGCAAAATTAACTCTTCTCCGATATTGTGTGGTTTGCCTTTTTGAGCAATTACCAAAGAAATATTGTACGAAGCTCGAAGTCCGTCGTCATCTTGCTTAGCAGCCGCCGAAAATAGTTTTGATACACTTGGTTGAGTATTATGCTTCTTCTCTAGGTCTTGAAAATATGCTACATTCTTGTCTTTCTTGTCTGGATGCATTTTATTCAAATGATCTTGCAGTCTTGAAGACTTCATTGCTTCGTTCGAAAATGTTTTTAGACATAGAAGACACAAAGGCGACGACGGGTTTGTGGGATTTTCAATAAATCCGAATTTAATATAGTCCGCAGAGTATTGCCGTCTCTTCTTTTTTACTTCCGACATTGTTTTGTTTTGAGAAATACGTAAGTGTTGAAATCAAGTACTGCTTATCTATTATGCGCGAAACCGCAAATGAAAATAAAATAAATTTACGTCGTTCATATAGGATTGCATAAGCAGCACGCACCAACAGGAATAAGACAAACGTGCATAAACTCGTTTATCTCATTCGACGCCCAATCGTACTCGACAAGCAAGAACAAGTATTATAGAACCAGCCGATTGATACAGGAATGTACAAACATGATTGCCCGCGGTCTATTATATCGAACCGAGTTTGAGCTATATCTTAATTAATATTAGTTAATGTTCACAAGATGGAGTCGAGAGTCGAGAGCTCAGTCGGTGTCTAAGAGTCTTCCTAGCTAGGTAGATGAAATTATAAATCGACCCCAAAGCCCTACACAACGCCCCTTTTTTTTCTGGGTCTCTTACCGCCCCCCTTTAGGCCTGCAGCGTCCACAAGGGGGCGTTATCGCCCACGTTGAGAAAGACTGGTCTAGAGCGTCTTTGATCTGTTCTAAGTATGCTGCGTATTAGACGACTCGCATTGACATGTTAGCAGTAGAGAAACAGAATACGCATAATCCATACATTCAATGTTCACGTGATCTTACTTCGTGTGGTTTTCATTGAGAACGAAGCGACTTAAGTTTTAGTTTTAAAATCGAACTCTTGTGAGCTAAAAACGTCCTAATGTTTGGGTTTCATGAAGCAGAAGAAACAAAGTAGGGGGATATGTACATCACTGTCAAACTTTAATCAAGATATTCACCAATTCACCCTCATGGCAAACTCGGTATATGCTCCAATTTAATAAACCTTCAAAGGACACGTCACTCGTGATAGAATTCGGGTATCGAAATTGGAACTCTTCTGTTTGCAAAGCGTCTACGCCCTATTTTTCATAGAAGTAGCAAGTTACTGGTTTTTGGGGTTAAACATTATTTAATTTTAGAAAGAACTTTTTAAACATAAAAGAACGACTTATTTATCGAGACGTGGATTGTTTTCTAAACAGAGTTGAGATTATATTAGTAGGTGTCGATTTTTAAATACGGTTTTTGTAATTGAATAGGTGAACATTATTCAAAATCAATAGATTGTAGAAGCTTGAAAACGCGCTCTTCGTCTCGATCAAAGGAAAAAGTCGGCAAGGGTGACTCACAGGTGTTTAAGTTTCTGTAATTGATTTTGAACAAACTTTATCCAAATATTACTATTCTGTAATCTTTGGATTATCTATTGAACAGACCAGATTTTAAGCGTAAGCTTTTATAACATATTAATTAACTAATATTATGAGTATAAAATCCTACTAGCGTTTCGGCGGTTACTTTTGATTTAGTTTTACAACCAACACAAAATATTACCTATTTAATCCGAGCCGACAAATATACCGCTACCTAGTTAGTTTGTTAGTTTTTTTTTGAGTATATGTAAATAAGGCAATTTTATCCGAGTATATATTAACATTTAGTAAGAAGATTTATCTCAAGCCATAAAAACTTATTGCATCATATTTCTGTAATTAATAACTTTGAAGTGTTGTAGACATTAAATTATTTGAATAGATGAGGCTTTTACTTGATGTCAAACGTTGATCTCAAACGTTTGAAAAAGCTACTGTGTTAGCGAAACGCGTCACTTTATGTTTAATTACAATGTAGATTTTACAAAATAAAATTGTTTGATTTCATAAATTAAATTATTTGTTGCTTTAGACCTTAAATTTAAATATTTTTTGTATTTTTTGTAGGTTTACATGCTGAGCTCTTTTACATCCGAAAAGGGGTGATAAATAATTATGCCCTAAATTTCGTTGTTCTAATTCCACCCAACATTGATTCTCTACATTTCACATGGGAAAGCTTAACACCAGGACAACTGGTAAGTTCAAAATAATATACATTTGTTATTGAAAATTTCACATCTTCTATAGGTATAGACCCATCAAATTTCTTTATTTTGTTGATGTTACCATGCAGACTACCCCATTGTGTTAAAATGCACCATTCCCAAATAATCTTTGCAAGTTCTGAACAAACATTTAATCTCGTTTATGGCAGCGATCGATCATTGTCAAGTGTCGGGTGGCGAACTGTCTCTTGAAGGCGAAACCGAAACCCTAGAGGTATTCGGAGTATATCTTTTACAATTTTTAATATACTTCAAAATGAATATACATATAATAATAGAGGGACTTGAATGTGTTTGCTGTGGGTAATTAAAGGCTTATTATTAGTTTATAGATAAATGTATTAATCGTATAAACATGACATTAAGTGACAGTGACAAGCTACGACATACATTACATATATGATTTTCTAATTTTTACTTAACACACCGCCTCAATGTAATGTTATTGTTATTCTAACCTAACAACTGTAATTGACAGCAACAGCTGATTTAATGTCACAAAATTATAAACAATACATTTCATTGAAAACGTAAACAAACAAAAGAAATCAAAACACATTTTCTAAAAATCTTAACAAAAATGATGAGTGCACAAATACAAAATATTGATACAATTATCATTTCATCATGCCTTTTCTAAATGATTAGAATTTGATTCTAGCCATAGCTTTTGTAAACAAATCAGCACAATTTTGATTAGTATTAATATAGTCAATTAAAATGTTCTTTTTAATACATAAATCTTTGATAAAGTGATAACGAATTTCGATATGTTTACCTCTTTTTGAATTTTCAAATGTATTCATCATTGAAATTGCACTCATATTGTCCACTTTCAGCTTAACACTTTCTTCCATCTGAGTATTGAATTCTGATAAGACGCCCTTGACATTCATAAGTTGATAAAGCAACACAATTTTAATTTTTGGAGTGCCAAGCAATGGGATTTCCGGAATGAAAACAGATAAATCCGCTGACACTCTTTCTGGTCTCTCTATCTCCTCCCCAATCGGCATCTGACATTCCTACAAGTTCCCCATTTCCTTTGGTGTAATTCAATCCAAGGAGATTAGTTGATTTCAGGTATCGGAGTACTCGTTTTGCTGCAATCCAAGCTTGATTGGTTGCCTTATCCAAGTATCTACTAAGGTATGATACACTAAATGCTATATCTGGTGTAGATACCAATGAAATATACATCATACTGCATACCAATCTGCGATAGGGAATGTCTGTTCTGATTGAATCTTCATTCAGGTTAAAATTAACCTCCATTGGCGTAGTCACTGATCGACATTCTACTAAACCAAATTCTTTGCACAATCGATCAATCATTCTGGTTTGTACAATTTTCAAGCCGTCTTCAGTATGTGTAATTTCCATTCCTAAGAATATTGAGACTTCAGAACCTACTGATTTTAATATTAAATTCTTCATGCAAGTTTACAATCAACTTATTTATCTCCTTTTCTGTTCCAGTTATGAGAGCATCATCTACAAAAAGTACTAAACATATATTTTCTTTTTTGTAGAGACAAAAATCGTGTTTTGATCTTTCAAATTTCAACTGTGACTTCATTGTTTTAATATTCCAGCACTTTGGAGCACTTCTCAATCCATATAATGCTCTATTAAGTCTAAAATAGTTCGAGTCACTTTTCAGTCCTTCAGGTCTTTTAATATATATTTCTTTGTCCAGCTGACCATTTAAAAACGCAGTAGGCACATCTACTTGTTTTAATTTCCATCCCTTTTGTACTGCTACGGACATAAGAATTCGTATTGTTGAAAGCCTGCTGACTGGTGCATAACTAAACTCACCGCCTATTTCATATGGTTCTTGGAAGCCTCTAGCCACTAATCGGGCCTTTTTAGTGCCATCTTCTTTTAATTTAAAAACCCAACGGGTGTCTATTGCAATCTGATTATTTTTTTTTTCCCTTCGGAGCCGTCCTTTCGCCTGATTATTTAGTATTTGAGCTGGAGTCCAAGTATTCATCTTTTGATGTGAATTTAATTCTTTTTGGATTGCTTCATTCCATTCTGGACACTTTTTGGCTTCATTATAGGTCTTCGGCTCTTCATATGATTCAGACAATAAGCAATAAGCTTTATAAATTTCATATTCATCTAGATGTTTTGGTCTTTTAATTTCTCTTCCACTTCTAGTTTGTGTTACATTTTCCATTACTTCGTCGTTGTCATTTTCGATATCTTCTTCGCTCTCTATATAACTTTTCTCTCTGTTTTCTTCTCTTGGATCTTCTGCATCATGAAATTCATCTTCATTTGATTCTTCTTCGTTTGATTCATATGGTTGAATTTTTGATTCAACTTTTTCTTCATTTGTATTTTCATGATTTTGTTTGTATTCTAAAATACTTTCGTCAAAACGTACGTCCCTGGACTTAATAACTTTATTTTCTGGAGGAATCCAGAGTCTTTATCCGCCTCCACAATATCCCACCATCACAGCTTTTTTCGCCTTTGGTTCAAGTTTATTTTTTCTAGGTAGTTGAACATACCATGCTCGACAACCAAAAACTTTTAGTTTACTAATATCATTACGGCCATGCCATTTTAGTGATGGGGTTTCTCATTTACCGAGGACTGAAGTAGGTGTTCTATTTAACTCGTATACTGATGACATTAACGCTTCTTCCCACAGTATTTTGGGTACACCTGCGTCGATAATCTTAGTCCTGACCATATTCAAAAGGGTTCTGTTCATGCGTTCTGCTTTACCATTCATCTGCGGACTATAGGACATAGTATATTCTAAATGAATGCACTTACTTTTCGCAAAAACTAAAACTACGTGATGTGAATTCACTACCATTGTCCAAACGAAATCTTTTAATTTGAACACCAAATTGTCTCTCAGTTTCATAAATATAATCAATTAGATTTTGTTCGGCTTCATTTTTGTTTTTCAAAATTTTTACAATAAGGAAATGTGAAAAATCATCCAAGATTACTTGATAATATTTTCCTCCAGTTATTGTACAAGGAGTTATTGGTCCGCATAGGTCACTGTGCACAAGTTCTCCTATATGCGTTGCACGTTTTTCATTTGGTTGGAATGTTGGCCTAGTAGCTTTTCCTTCTATACAAGTAGGACAAATCTTTTTGGGAATGCCTAATCCAAGTTGCCTCAAAGCATCTTTTCCAGCATGTCCTAATCTTTGATGCCATGTTTCAGCGTCCATACTAACATGACAATTTTGATTCATCACATTGTTTATATACAATATATACAGTCCACCTTTATTATGGCATTTAAGGGAGAAATTGGGTCCACAAATTTGTGTGTTATCTTTTGTTACTATTATCTTGTGTCCTTTTTCAGTTATTTTTGAAGCAGAAATGAGGTTATGCTTCAAATTTGGAACAATGAGGGCTTCAATGGCAATACTCTGACCCTGGCACTTTGCATTTAATTTTCCCAACTTGTTTGACTTAAAAATTTCACCATTTGCTATGTGAATAGATATGTAATTGTCCAGTGTCTTGACATTAGTCATATATGGTTCCAGATTTTCTTTCACGAAGTGATTACTAGCTCCTAAGTCCAATACAAAGCTAATACGTCCAATATTTACATGTGAGTCACACAAATTAGCAGCATAAAGAACAACTTGTTGATCACCATCAGCTGTATTTGCTTGTTGCCTGTTTTGTCCTTGATTACGTCTAAAACCACGTCCCCGACGTCTAGAATAATTTCCTCTAGAATAGCCTCTGTTTTGATTTCCGGAGATTGCTCCTGAATTATTCGGAGATCCACTATTTACATCATTTCTTTTAGGACAATTGGCTTGGAAATGGAATTTACTACCACATACAAAACATGCTTTTGTAAAAGCTTTAAAACTCACTTCATGATTGTCTCCATGTGCATTGTCTAGTTTAGATTCTAGCTTTAGCTCTTCATCTAGCAGCCTGGCCTTCACGAAATCCATTTTTACATCACTAACTGTTTCTAAAGCAGTCACTACTGTATCAAATTTGGATGGCAATGATAACAGTAAGTGGCACACACGATCACTCTCGTCGATAGTTGATCCAAGGTCTTTAAGGTCACGTATTATTGAATCGAATTTCAAGAAATGGTCCTCCAAACTTTCATTGATTCCAGAACGTAAACTGAACAATTTTCCCCACAAAGATAATTTAGTAAAAGAACTTGTTCTAACAAATATATCTTTTATAGCTTGTAATTGCTCTTTTGCAATCTTTAACAATGTCCTAATGCTTATCTGACACACCCTGAACGATTATGGACTTTGCTTTAGCATCAAGTCTCTTGAATTTTTGTTGCTCCTCAATTGATGCGGTCGACGGTGGCGAATCATTTTCAATAACATCATTACACTGTTCTCTAGTTAGCAAAGTCAAGATGCGAAATCTCCAGTTGTTGATATTATTCGCTTCCAAAACTGGCACAGAAAGACTACTCACAGCTGCCATTTTGTTGCTGCACCTTTTTCATTTCTTGCAAACTTTTCGCGATTACGCTAAGAAAAATTACCCACAGTTTACCCAAGGAACAGTCCTGGGCCCATAACCTGTTTGATGTGGGTAATTAAAGGCTTATTATAAGTTTATAGATAAATTTATTAATCGTATAAACATGACATTAAGTGACAGTGACAAGCTACGACATACATTACATATATGATTTTCTAATTTTTACTTAACAGAATGGTCTGTATAAGATACACAATTCCGCCATACATTATTTTGATTTTGTTATATCTCAAAGATTCTTTTTTTTGTAGGTACACTATTCGTTGCAAGTCGACACATCAAATCCAGTAGCCCTCCCACCTCCAAAATTCAACATATCAAACGCTGGAGTAATTCCCAATTCAGTTCAGACGTTTCAAATAACTTTACCATGTTCGGGAATCGTAGAAGCAGAAGTCGTCATTGCAATCAAAATGAACATTACTTTAACACCAGAAAACGTAACAACGCTTACATTTCAAAGAAAGAAAGTTTGTCTAGAATTAGAAAAATCAACTACCTACATTTCCATGGACTCAGTGCCCCAGTATACGAACTCCGCTAATATTTTTTATATAGCAGTATGCTGTGCGGTTCTACTTATACTAATACTAGCCTTTGTTGTTATTTTATATTACATAAAAGATAACAAAACTAGAAGAACTACTGAAAATGGAAGCGGACCAACTACAACAACTACAACATTTTTGGCTGCTTTACCACGGAGTAGTGTGAACGCTTCTTCCTACGGCAGCTTCAGAAGAATGCCCAGCTACTCACTTATTGATGAAAGATCCAAGGATTTACAAGACAAAATCACAGAACTTTCATTACAAAGGTATGAGAGCTTTATTTTGGACTTGGATTTTGTGAAAAAATAATGTTTCTAAAAATTTTAGATGTAGAGTTCGGTTGAGCAGTATAATCCTTGAAGGTACTTTTGGAAAAATATACCACGGATCGTATACAACAGAGGAAGGCAATGAAGAAACTGTCATAGTGAAAACAGTCTCAGACCACGCTAGCGAAGTACAAATATCCCTCTTATTACAGGAAGGAATGTTTATGTACGCTTTGAATCATAAGAATATATTGAGCATTCTCAGAGTTTCTGTCGAAGAGCACATGGCTCCCTTTTTGCTATATCCATACAAAAACTACACCAATCTCAAATTGTTCTTGCAGAAATGTAAAGTGTCATCCGAAGGAGTCCATCACACTTTAACCACACAAGAAGTGGTTGATATGGCTTTGCAGATTATTCAGGCAATGCAATATCTCCACAAAAAGCATTTATTGCACAAAGATTTAGCTGCTCGCAATTGCGTGTAAGTAGTAGAGTGAATATTTTTGTTCAAGTTTTCGAGTAATATTTCTTTTAGGGTTGATGACAAACTGAATGTATTAGTTGCTGACAATGCTTTATCCAGAGACTTGTTTCCTTCAGACTATCATTGTCTGGGAGACAATGAAAATAGGCCGGTTAAATGGTTAGCCATTGAGAGTCTTGTTCACAAAAGTTTTTCACCGAGCTCTGATGTTTGGTCCTTTGGAGTGCTGTTGTGGGAGCTGACCACCCTTGCTCAGCAACCATACATAGAAATCGATCCATTCGAAATGGCAGCTTATTTGAAAGATGGTTACCGACTCGCTCAACCCATCAATTGCCCAGATGAGTTGTAAGTATAGTTTTTAGTCTAGTCTACCAGTTCAAAATGGTGTTAATTTGACATACTATTAGTAAAATTACGTGGGTTGACTCATTTATCTAGATCATTGTGATGAAAAAGTAGAATAGCCCATGCAATTAAACACCATAAAAAACAGTGTTTGGATTTTCGCTTATAGTTGGTTAACTATAAATATTTTTGAATTTTGAAAAAAAGATCCTTTTATAGAGGAGGAAATAGTTCGGATTCCCGGAACTGTACCTTCATTACTTGTAAATTTTAATTTAACGCTGAAAATAGCAAAACGTACGTTTCATCTAAATGAATGAAATACTTCTTGAAAGTGTGACTTCAACTACAGAATTTTGATTATTAGTTGTTATGTTTTTTTTTTCAGATTTGCAGTAATGGCTTATTGTTGGGCAATGAGTGCAGAAGAAAGACCCAATTTCACCCAGCTGCACGTATGTTTGCAAGAATTTTACGCACAATTAACAAGATATGTGTGATCAAAATGTTCTTATTATTTATAGTTCTTTAATAGTGATACAATTACTAAAAACTGAGTATATCGATTTGTTTACAAACAACTTCTTTTTTCTGCTTCCAGAATTAATGGAAAAAATTAACTAACATTTTAAAATGTTTGTGGTATAATCCAGATATTCGATTAAAGTAATTGTATTTAAATAATATTGTCGCTATCTCAGTTTAGGGTGCCAAATATGTGTTCCAGTTTTTAAATAACTTACCAAAACATAGTGTTTATAATATTAGATAGAATAATTCAGAAATGTCGAGAGTATATAAAATATATACAGTTTGTGGCTGAATTGTGGAAGAAGATTTATGTCATTAATTGAAAAATGTAGAAATTCATGTATTTTTCCACAAAAAACTGAGGTTTCATAATTTTGTCGTTCACTGTATGTAGAATAGCAGTAAAAAAAAAGAAAGATTTTTATAAAGTTAGATGTATCTTTAGTTCACTGTATTTTTCAGCTGAATATATGATCTAGGAAAGTGTCATGTCAGTAATAAAAAAATACTCTGACATAAAAAGAGGTGTACCCGGTGTCTGATTAAGAAGGGTAATCCGCAGTATCTCGAAAACTATTTTTTGTACAGTTTAGAGAAAAAAATAGTATAATGTGTCGCAAGGGCAGAATATGAGCTTTATCAAAACTGTACAATAAGTTGCTTCTTAATCACGCCCGGTACAATGTTTATAAATTGTTTAGTAAATATGTCAATATAATATATCATACCATTATAACGTCTTACAAATTTGAAAATTACTTTTCAAATAGTAGACGGTACACTAAGAATAAACATCTACTTCTTGGGCTATATGCCCCGACAGTAATTTTCAAATTTGTAAGGTGTTATAATAGTGTGTGACATCTATTGATAACACGCTTTACTTAAATATGACAATTGTTACAGGAAACTGTAATTAAGCAAATCTTTAGTATATGTTAATTGAACAGACTTTTCTGTACCTAAAATGTTGTGATCTCCCTTATATATTTTTATGTTTAAGTAAATGTACTAGATAGGACAGTGTGAACACCACAGATCGTCAAAAAAATGTTGTTAGTGCGTAGAAACAATGATAATGTACATGAATAAAAATAAGAAGTAGTTTCATTCACATAAATGTAAAAGATTTGACCAAAACATATAAAACTGATATCAAATTGAATTAATGTTCCAATTTTCTTTTTTGATACCCAATATTTGCTACTAAAATCTAATATACTTGTATTCTATGTGTTTACTGTCCTAACTTAATTTGACTGTTTAGTTTTATGTGTGCTTTAAAGGTTTTAAGCTATTAATATTTATTTAAATTTAGTGTTGTACATGGCTGACGTTTCGTAAAAGTATTTTTAATTGTTTTAATACGCTCATTAGATTTATTGACAATAATTGGATGGATTTTTTTTCATTTTGATCTTTCAAAAAAAAACAACTTTCAGGTTATGAAATGTATTTTTATATGAAGAGTATTAAAAGAAAAGCATTTTGTTTTATTGTCTCCCATGTCCTTGAAAAACTAAAACTAACAGTATGCGATAAGCTCTTTGAATCTCACCCGCTTTTTAAAATTACCAACCACCACAAAATCTCAACAAACTGTGAACAGTGAACCTACTGGAACAATAGCTGACACTAAAATCCAGATTCATTGGTTTTCCACCACAAATGTTATGGTAACCAAGCCTAGTCTAGACCTACATACATTTGCCGGCATACAATTAAACACTTGTATAAAAGCTGTTCAAAATGTATTTGCAAACATTTCTTTAAAAACATTTGAACAAAAGTTTAATGTTTATTGCTTCCCGTCAGAATGGGAAACACGTGTTTTTATATTAGCCAAGAGGCAAGTATGGACGCGTTCACGACAAACGTTTTTTTTCTATTGTTTGCATTGTATCAGTGGTGTACCTAGTAACACTCAAATTTTGTGGTTTATTATTGTGTTTAGGTATTGTTGTGTGTATAAGTACAATGTGGAATCAAGAAAAAACTCTATGTGTGTACATCAAACTAGTATATGAATCACCACTAGCCAGATATCTAAGAGTTATTGCTAGCCGCAAAGAAACTGGGATGGCTGCTCTGTACTTTGTATCTTGTTTACCGATATTTGGTCCAATCATTTGAATTAATACTTCGAAATCAGTTGGAGTCATTCTAAAGCCGCGTCCACATTATGTCGAATGGTGTCGATCGACAATTGTAAAACTGCGTCCACATTATGGATCGACAATGTCGGGCGACCATCCACACTGGATCGACCTTGTCG
This sequence comes from Galerucella tenella, assembly GCA_910591685.1. Lineage (NCBI taxonomy): Eukaryota > Metazoa > Arthropoda > Insecta > Coleoptera > Chrysomelidae > Galerucella > Galerucella tenella. Next base: position 47,744 of record CAJUYH010000826.1, read on the forward strand.
ATCGACGCCATTCGACATAATGTGGACGCGACTTTACAAATTTTTTAAATCCAGATCCATCATTCAATTTTAGGTCTCTTAGTAAGTTTTCAGAATGTTCTATTCCGTTTTGCAGGGGAGTTCGCGTACCCACCAACGTTTTTGTTTCCTTTTCTGTGAAATTTTTCACATATACCTATTCAGCACAAATGCCCACCACTGCTTCACTATTCAGCGTTTGTGTTTTGGTTTGGACGCAATTGTAACATTTGTATATATAAGTGATTGTCAAAAAAATGTTTTTAAACAAATATATTAGTACTTTGTTTGCGGGCGAATGTTTTTAAAGACTGGTTTGTGAGCAAATGTATGTAAGTCTGGACTAGGCTTAGATTAGTTGGTGGCCCCTCATATATATTGTGGTCCTCTTCATCTAGATTTTACCTTTCCCCAGCCAGACTCTCTTAATGAAGTCTACCAGTTGGTACTGAAGATGGATTCATGCAGGCAAAAATTTAAAACTACGAACATAAAACCATGTAATATAGGCTTGATGCAAGAATGTTTGTAAATATATTATGTGACATTCACTATTGTGCCCCCTTAAGTCTCAAAGAATAGTAGCTCCTTCAGTCCTTTTTCCCTGAGGAATTTTAGGATATTTGCAGGCTTTATCCTTAACCTTCGAGGACGCCTAACCAGGTGGTTTAATTCTTATTTTTGTAAGCAAACATACATTCTTAATTTTTTGTCTTTTATGAATAGTTGCATTGGAAAATTATTAGTGCTAAAGAATAGCAATTATTGTTAAACAATTTATTGCGTTCACAATGTGTTTTATTGGGAAAAGTAGAATTCGACAGATGGCGCTCTTAAATGTCAATGTCATCTTAGCAACGAGTAAAATAAATCAGCTGCCATATAAGCCCTTTGATATTTAAGTGGTTTTATTTCGCTGTTTTAATTATTTTCAGTGTGTGTTTTGTTTTCTTTTTCTTTGATTGTGCTTTAGTATTTTGTGTTGTTAAACTAAATTTTGACTCCTAATATTTTTATTTTTGGAGTAATAGGTATGGTTGATATTTGTTAAAAGTACAACAAGCGTTCAATTAACTGTTTAGTTTTAGGTCTGATTTCTTGTTTTTATTTTATTTTTGATATATGTAATTATATCTACAAAAGTTGCAGGGAAGGTAGGTTTGTATTGAGTGAAAAGTACAACAAGCGTTCAATTAACTCTGTTTAGTTTTAGATTTATATTTGATATAATTATAGGTGTGTTCTTTTTGACTGAGATCTCAGCTCACTTCAGTTGAAATGATTTGAGATAAAGTGATGTGAGTAAGCATCAAAAAGAACGACCTACTCAATTGCAATGCGAGATCTGCCGTCACATGCGTGAATAAGAGACATAAAACATATAAACATAACCTATCATAATCTAGATCTCCAATAACCATGCTTGATTCATCCCCTCCACTTTATTTCCGACTCAAGTCCAACTGATACCCCCTTACATCACATTCAGCATCGGTGAAGGGGGAGGAAAAATCTCAGCTCACTTCGAAGTGAGTTAATCAAAAAGAACGCGCACATTACCGATGTGAGCTGAGATTAACTGAGATCTCAGTCAAAAAGAACACACCTAATATCTATAAAAGTTGCAGGGAAAGTAGAATTTGTATTGAGTAATATTTTAAATCTTCAATACCAACTTATTTTCTTTGGTCTGCAATTAAAACAAAAAATAGAATGACATAACCTCTTCCATAATATCTCTGGCATGTCCACGTGACGTCACAAACTAGCCTGGTGGTAAAACAATAGGGCATGTCCACGATAGTTGACAGTTGACAATACTTTGGTGGTAAAACAATAGACATGATGAAAAATTATCAGCAACAAACAACTATTAACCTATATTATATATTATTAAATATGCAAGCTCAACAATTAAAATAACTTTAAAATTACACTGAAGCAAAACCAACTAAACTCAAACACGATCTATCATTATAAATCAGCATAACCTCACTATTAAGTACCACGTGTTCTGAACGGACGTCACAAACTAGCCTGGTGGTAAAACAATAAACAAAGCGTTCAGACCACGTGGTACTTAATAGTGAGGTTATGCTGATTTATAATGATAGATCGTGTTTGAGTTTAGTTGGTTTTGCTTCAGTGTACTTTTAAAGTTATTTTAATTGTTGAGCTTGCATATTTAATAATATATAATATAGGTTAATAGCTGTTTGTTGTTTGTTAATTTTTCATCGTGTCTATTATTTATTGTTTTACCACCAAGGTATTGTCAACTGTCGTGGACATGCCCTATTATATAAGAATATTACCTCAGAATTGATGACAGTTGAGTTAAATAGAAAAACACAGTTTTAAACTTGTCACTGACACAAAATTAAACAAATAAAGTACGAATTTACGGTAATCATGTTGACTTGCATATAATACAAAAACAATGCAAACTGAATTATTTTACTCGTTGCGACAGTTACAATTTTTTCCGCCAGAGGTCTCATTGAATTCTACTCCGCCCAAGTGCTTTAAAAAAACGACAATTGGGCTTCCTCGAAGGTTTAGACGAAGAATATTCACATTCACAGGTTAAACTCCACAATTTTTTAAAGTCTACTTGACGTCAGGCCCTAAGGAATATGATACACAAGCATTTAATGAGAGTTGGGAAATAATACGCGTGACTGCACCACGTTGTAAATCATACTTAAGGTAAGTCAAAGTGTAGGTTCTACTTACTTATGTGAAAGTGAGGGAATGTCTCTGAACAAATTATCAAAATATAGAGGAGTTCGTTTTTAAAATGGAATTAAAAATGAATATTTAGCTTTTAGGTGATTTTTATCAAATGGAATTAATTGAATTGGTGTTCCCAATCTATCCGGTTTAAGAGTCTAGATTACGAGAAGTAATAGACAGATTACTATTAGCACTATTAAAAGATCGATTGCTGCTGTGTCTGGACTCTGGACATAGCTGTGGGCTTATCAGCTTTGAACTCTCTTGTTATTTCATCTTTTTCTGCTCACGTTATCCCATCTGTTTTTTACACACGACAATTTTCTTATATTTCGCCCCACAATTGGATCAAATACAAACTTTCGTAGCTCTTGAAATTAGGTCCACAGCGGGAATGCACCGCCTTTGTAGAGTCATCCATTTTTGGGAGCCGCAGCTCTTCATTATATCAATTATATTGTCATTCTAATAGAAAGTGCTCATGTGCGATCACATTCAGGCTAACTGAATTGACAGGATTGAGATGGGTATCATATTACCATGTCAAATTCTTGACGTTTAACTACTACATTTATGTATTCATTCATCAAGTTATTATGGTTATAAATAAAATAGTATACAAGCCACGGAGGAAATTTCCTTTTCTATGTAGAGCTCGCTCTCCAAACAAAGGAAACTTTCCAACTGGGCAAGTAATCTTCTATTTTATGTTTAAAGGCGAGTCAATTATTTTCTGGGTTCTATTATGAATGAAGTTGTGGATACAGAAAGTTATAGAATGTTTACATACAAGAGGTTATTCTGAAAAATAAGGCGAAAAAATAAAATATTAAATTTTTAAAATAATACTTATATTTGTCAGAGTTACAATAAAAATAAATTATAAATAATAACAAGAAAATTCAATATTTGACATTTTTCATTAACAGAAGTGGTATTTAAAAAAATAACGTCGACTAGAATGAAGCTATTTCAGACTTGATATTAATATCTCAACATTTTAAAAACTTAACAGAGCATTTTAAAGCAATCTCTGATAATACCTTTGGCAAACGAGATACTTAATAAAAAATACAAGTATGTATATATAGTAATATATATACCATTGCTTACAATAAATTTTAAATCACGAATGGTGATGAGAACATTAGGAGGCTTACAATTCTTTTTCAATTTTGATGATTTCTTGGATACCATCGTACATTTCTTTGACGGCTTCAAATTCAGTAAGACCCATGCGTCTCTTGTTTGAGATATCGTAGACACCTCCTTCAGCTTCTGTGTGCTCACCACGGGTTCCGCGAACTTGGAGGTTGTACTTTGAGGCAACTTCTTCAAGCTTGGCTTTGTTAGCTGCCAATTTTGGTACCTATAACAATGTAAAAAAAAATATTAACTTGTGACGCTAACACAGTAGCTTTATCAATTATAATCTGATTTTTAATTGGATTTCTATAGCATGTGATACAAATTATAATCTTACCTTGATATGGACAGAGGCGCGAACAGTTGTACCCAAGTTAGTTGGGCAGAAAGTGAGGAAACCAAGCCTGTCATTGTGGGAGAATGGAATTCTCTTTTCAATATCATTGACAGCGGTGACGAGACGTCTGTATACAGTTCCCAAGTCTCCACCCATTTGCATGGAGATTATACGAAGGTGATCTTCTTCGTTGCACCAGACCAAGAATGTCTTGGCATCGTTGTGGTAGATACCACGTCCGCTTGGCCAGAATCTGCAAGCATTGGCAGCTTGCAAGAAACGATCACCTTCCTTGAACAAGAAGTGATCATCGATGAGTTTTTGTTGAACTTCTTTGCTCATGCCAGTCAAGGGATAGAATGTACCTTTCAGTTCACCTGGAAAAATAAAACAATGTAAGACTTTATTTACAATATTAGGCCTGAAGCCGTGTAAATTGTAAATGAATAGATAATGAGGTTACCTTCAAGTCCAGAGAGTGTGCTGGAAACTTTTTGTTCCATTTCTTTGTATTGTTCTTCTGTTAAACATGGGTTGAATGGGTATCCGTCCAAGGAACGTCCGCATCTGACACGGGTAGATACTACAAATTCACCAGTAGGGTCGAGATCACCGAAAACGCTAACATCACCCCAGTTTTTAGGAGGGTGCTTGTCGGTTTTCTTGAATCCACCATGGTAGTCTTCGATGATGGGATCGAAGAGATCAGCAAAGGTGGTGTAAGACTCAGCGTCAGGGGCGTAGATACCTACTCCAGAATCATGGTTTTCCAAGCCTGCAAAAATTTTAATTGAGAATAGCGAATAGGTATTTTATCTAAGGCATAAACTATATTTTTAATAGGAATTTTATATTTAATGTGAATTTGAAACCATCCGAATAACACTGCCTTGAGATGCAGATAATTCTTCTGGTGCTTTGTGATGTAACAAAAGTTGGAGCTTTTATTAATGAACAAAACTTACCGGATTGGATGACATCAAGAAGTGTGGAGCCGAATGATGGTGTCTTTTTAGTCTTTAGATTGTCAAAAATGTTTTGGGAAAGATGCTTCTTCAAGAGGGATTTTGAGTTGGAATCCTTAATTTTAGCGAATCCGCTTTCAAGTTTTTCCAAAACTGCAGCGTCAACCATGGTGGCTTTTCTGTAAAGAATACCCATATACTTTTAGTGTCAAAACAATTTTCCATAGTAAATCCAGTAAACACAAAAATTAAAATATCTGGTAATATTTATATTAGAATGTATTGGCTGTTTAAGAAGCCTGAAATATAAATATATAAAATTAGAAAGATGGAAAGGACAATTAAATGCCCAAAAACATAATGGCAAATGACAGACTTATTTTTGTATCAATCAATTATTTTTTATTAGTAAAAATAATAGTATCTGCCTAATTATTTTCATTTGTGTTTACTTACTTATTTTCGAATGTATCTTAGTAAATATAATAATATTAATTTTACAAATTTACTCTAGGTACGTATCACTATCGTTATTTTGTCTAATCATATTTACTGGACTTATTTTTAACATAAAAACCTAAAGATACAAAACACCCAAGAGGCTGAAGTGTAGCTGGCGATAGGACCAGCATCCAAGAAAGAAAAAAACATAAACCCAGCAACATTGACGAAAGCATTTTGCAATAAGCAAATTTATTGACAAATATTACAGATCTCAATCCAGGTGTACGCTTCCCTTTTCTAGTTATTTCCATTGGTAGCGTTTTTTTAAAACAATAAATATTTTCTTGTAAATGATCTGTTTTTTTATCCCATGACTCTATGACATATATTTGTCAATTAAAAACTATGTAGGTATCTATTAACTCATAGCCACAGAAAAATGGTCACATTTGCTTTGTGCATGACGTCTAGTTAAGTGGTTAAAAATGATTAATTTGACCTATGATGCATATAGTCAGAGTTTTTATTGTTTTGAGCAACGTTGTTTACGTATTACGTCTTACTCGAGTCTCGCGTCTAAATTTAAAATTATATTTATATTGACATCCATACTTTTCGTAATGAATAAGCGTGGCTGGTATCATCAACTCTTATTAACTGCTAGATTCATTGTCAATACTAAATTAGGTGAAATAATAGAAAAAGAAATATTCTAAGTGAGATAAAAAGTCACAAAAATTGTATTACAGGTAAAGGGATCCTTCGCCATTATTTTAATGGTCTCGCATCCACCATATTTTGAAATGTGTTTTCAAAAATTAATGTTAAATGTTTAAGTGAATAAACCCTTATTACTTTCGATCTAGGAATATTTAAACCATCGTATAGACATTTAAACTTTCTGGATTCAACAGTAGGATCAAAAAGAAATTTTATACAAACATTTACATCTTATTTCTGACGTGTCAGCTCCACATCTAAGCATATACAATACATTCCTGATAGGTACACATAAAATATAGATTTTTTTTTATGATCTAACTTCAACATATTTTGAATGAATGAAAATTATTCACGGATTAAGTTGAAACTGTTGATAAACAAATCAAAAATGGTATATACTATCAAAATTTTGCAGCTGATCGATGAGGATATATTGTATATTTGAACTATTTTTTTATTTCCAGTATGATTAAATTTAAATTAGAAACTATCAAATACTGTCAAATATATAAAAATAATATAGATTTAGGTTGAAATATTTTGACATTAGATCACAAGAAACGAAAAAAAGTTGTATTATTAAAATAAGTACATCAAGACTTTAACGCTTCTCTTGTATAAGTTAATTTCAATGAATTATAAAGATTTCTGAATTAAATTAAAGCCCGTGCTGTATAACTTTTACCACAATTATAATCGCGAAATACAAAATATTTTGAGAGCAAAATAACTCAAGTCATTATAACTTTCTTTTTGCCAACAACTTACACATATTCCTTATAAATTTTTTTAATGGAGCTCACTAAAAGTTATCCAGGTACTATAACGAAAAATAAATATTTATTAATTATTTTAAATTGCTAAATGTTTAAGCAAACATTCACACAATATTTTGAGCTTGAAAATGTGTGATTGTATCACAAAGTGAAACACACCCTTTCTCTTTAAAGAGCGAAGCACATAATAGAGACACAGGGCTGAGAAACTCCACGGCCTTGTCTATCTCAACCGGCATACTACATGTGCTAAAATGCCGGCGAATGTGACAAGAGAAGCGTAAAAGTGTATCGAACGAATAAAAGTATAGAATGAAAATAATAAAAATAATGCGTACTTCTGAGCAGAAAGTAGACAATGACAATTACAAAAAGCGGTTGACACATATCCAGGCTCATCCCATATCGTGCTATTGACCCATGCATATAGACATCAACAGGATATGTATTTTGTACAAACCCGGTATCGTCCTGTTTCTCTTTTTTATTTTCCTTGGATGCACAACCACCCATCTTTGAATCTAGTATCTAGCTAAATGAAAAAACACTTTAACACTACGTTTAAGTGATTGGAGGGACTTTTCGGCATGAGTGTTTTAGGTGACGCCCTTCCGCCTGCTCTTCAGACCTACTGTATTGCCTTTCAAATTTTCTGATGTTCCCGAGCCGTCTTCGCAACGCTGTTATATTCCCGGCCTCCCGGTCTAGTGACACTCCACCTACTGACTATTCTGCCACCGCGACGCTACTCGAGTACTCAATTTTCTGGTACAGGGGCGCAGTTTTCACCCCTTAATCGATATCCGACGCATTTTCAACGAACGCGTCTCTAACTAGACAAATCGAATTTTCCGCCCTTCGGTGGCACACGAGCGCATCTGCCGGCTTTTTCGCGAGACTGTCTTTTTAAATTCACAAAATTAATGAAATTTCATTTCCACTCAAAAAACACGAACGTAGATATTGTTAATTTAAAATGTGTTGGAGGGATGTTAAAACTGAAAATATAATTTTTCTTTTTTATATAAAATCTGACTATTTACTGAATTTATGTCATTACCAACTTAGTTATGGAGACAGTGAACAAAATAAAATATATTTTATAGGCAATACTTCAACATTCCTGAGGTAATAATTTTGTTTTAAGCTTTTCAGTTAATTTGGGACGCTGGACTGGAATTGCAACAGAGCAACTTTTCCGAGCAGCAACAAATAAAGCCAAGGCACCGCAAGAAGAATTTTAATTACATAGACAAAGATAAATATTGATGACTTTTGATACTTTAAAAATTATCAAAACAATGTATGACAACTATTGAATTGTTTTGAAAAATTATTATGAACGACATTCAGCTTTTAAGACATATTCATACAATATTTCATAGTTGTCAGTAGTTTCTAATTTTTTTTCAACGCCCTCTATCTTGGATGATACAAAAATGTTTTGCTAAGTACATATTTTTCAGTGCCACCCTTTTTCTTAAATTTCTTATACATTGTTCTGCTACCTTTTAGGTTTGGTTGATTCTAGTAAGTATCAATAGAAGACGCAGTGAAGTAGGTCTAAAGAGCATAAAAAGATCGTAGGATCAGAATAAATTAATTTTGTGTTATCTTCAGCTAACGACTAATGAAATATGAATTCCTGTTTGTATTTTGAAAATGTTTTGCACTAAAGTTGTATTGTTTACAGTGTTTTAATTGAAAAATGTACTTCGGCAATAATTTTTGACGTATCTCACCCAAAAGTTTTCGGTAAAATATTGAAATATCGTCATGCTCTTTACCATGACAATGTGACGACATAACACAGAATTTATACAGATTTGATGATCAGCTTTTCTTTGTCCACTGTTTTCCAAATGTAAAAAGCAGCGTACGTAATCTTAGTATTTTCCTTTTTGTTTTATACATTCGTTATAATTTGAATCACAAATCCATTTCGAAAAAAAATTCCCAGAATTTAAATTTTTTGTACTCACTCATTATCGGGATTAAAGGAAGTATATACGGTTCCTCGTGACTCATGCAGAAAATTTTACATTTGAATTTCCATATAATGAGGATTGATAATTAGTAAGTATTGATTACAACGCTATATTTTGAAGTACCTGTGTATTAAATTCAAAAATTATACATAATTATCTAAAATAATTATGTAATAATGTTTTCTCCAAATTCCTCACATTAGTGGGTTCGATAAGATAAGACAAAATTGATTTTTCTCACGAAATGATTCAGTAACTGCATGTGATCAATAAGATTTTTTTGTACCGACAAAGGAAAAAAGCTTATTTCAGATAATTTTAATGTGCTGATCCCACTAAGTCCATCAAATTTCGTCTTGCAGCTCTAATTTTTGATATGCAGGCTAACTGAATTTGTTTGTGATGAAAGGCATATTAAGTAAAAATATATACTTTTGGAGGACAAAATAAAAATTTAGAAATTTCATAGCAAAAATTACAGTTTTGTGTTCTAAAAAGTGTTTCTCTTTGGACAGTGCAGAATATATAACAATATCATTTTTTTTTATTAGCTGAGAATCATTACCTACTGGGTTAACAGAAATTGGGAAATTTGCTTTTCAGGAATATCGTAATTCAAGAAAGCTTGAAAATGAGATGGTATTTGTTTTGAAAAGTACAATTCCTGGGAATAGTTCCATCTAGACTGCTTTACAGGAAACCTAGGAGACTGTTGTAAGATAAAAGGAGAGAAATAGTTAATAAGGACATTAAAACTATGGAAGAACGATATAAAGAGCAATAGGATAGGCAAATGATGGTCGACTTGAGAGACTTGAGTGATCAGTAATAATTCTGTATTCAATACTCGTATATATATATATATATATATATATATATATATATATATATATATATTAAAAATAATATCACGATGCATTTTACTGACGTAGAATGAAAAAATGTTTAAATTTTTAAAATAATTTGAAATAATAACAATAAATTGAATGAGGTAATATTATTAAACGTACCTAAGTTTATAACACTAGCTGCAACAAACTTTTATAAAGTGATTGAATATATCAATATATCAATCGCAGAACTATAAAACAATATTATCACATTATCAAGCACTCATCTCAAACTTTATTTGTTGCAAATTCTCAACGATACATCTCCAATTAACTGATAAGGTGTATTACGCACATAATTTTCATATCAATCTAAGGTCAAGTTAAAAACCTAGCAGCAATATCTCATCTTCGATATCAATCGAAAAAATGGTAGTGAGGGTAATGAACATCAAATCTACAGATACAATTTTCTATTAAAATTATTCACGTACAGAATTTCTGGAAATCTTCCTTCTAAATTGAACGACAAGGTTGAGGAAGTTAGGTTAGGTTTAGGTTTGTGGTGAGTGGGTCTCCACTGCGACTGGCAAGAGTCTATTGTGGCTCACACCCATTCAGATTTCACCAAACAAATTCAGCTTCTTAAAAAACCGATTAGTTTATTTGGTGAATGATATTTCAGGTCCGAGGGCGAGAGAGACCCTGCCAAACATCAGATACCTGATTCGAGCCGCGGTGGGGTAGGCATAAATTATATGCTCTGCTGTTTCTTCATCTTCCAGACAAAGACGGCAAGTCGGATCTTCCGACAGTCCAAGTTTCAGCATATGATTATTCAGAAGACAGTGTCCTGTTAGACAACGTAGGTCATGCCTGCTGTAGTCTAAGATTTGCTTGGAGACATTCTTCGAAGGATGTATAAAAGCCTTTGAATGAACCAATCCTGGTACATTATGTCAGAAGTCTAAAGCTCTTTTTGCTGTCCAGGTATTTAGTGTTTGTTTGACAAAACTTATTGCGATGCCAATTGTTGGTTCTGGTCCGATAGAAACACGTACAGCTCCCTCCCTTGCAAGAGGGCCTTCCTTCTCGTTTCCTTCCATGCCGGAATGGCCAGGGATCCAGACCAGCAATACTTTATTGAGGAGAGTTTTTTTTGGCAGTCTAAAACCAAATTCGACGTTACGCGGTGCTTTCAAAGCCGCTTGGCTGTCCGAGAAAATTTTTATTGTTCTATGTATGAGGAAGTTAAGTTATGATGTAGTTTATCGCGCATTTTCTTTGCATTGAGGGTATAAAAAGAGATCAAAGATGTAGTGTCTATTTTAGACACAGTGAAATGAGTTGGCATGACACTTATTTCTTAGAAGGTTTATTTTTATCAACGTCTAATTGATTAGAATACTATTTATTAATTAGTACATGAAAAACCTGATTATGAAAGAGTTTGTATATAGTTTTGATCAGAAAATATTAAAGAAGTTTCTTTGCTTATCTATCAGGTTTTATGTGCAAAATATTCAATTCGTTTCTCTAAATCAATAAGAATTTCGTTGTATGCTGGCTCTCAGAATATCTTATTGAGACATCCATCCACACCAATAGAATCTTAATTATTTAGAAATGATGTACCCAGTTAAATTTTGCTACATCACTGCTATGTGCTATGTTATGTGTCTCTGGCCGTGAAAATTTGAATCAATACCTAGCTGAAACCTCATAATAGAGCGAATTAGGTTAACTCTTATTTTAACGTGCTACTGAATTTAAATATTCCTACGAGGTAGAATTGTAAAAATCCTTTCATTTTTCGTTTTAAAACCACAAATTAATTTTTTTTTGGTGTGTTACGAATGTAGAACATTTAAGTTCCGGAAGAGTTAATTTCGGACGTTTTGTATTAACAAGTGCAATCTAATTTAATCAAGTCCTATTAACATCGGAATTGTTGACTAAACATTTTAAACGACAGGCAACCGGCCAATATAAGTTGTTGCCAAGTAATAATAATACTTTGCGTACAAGCAGGGAATATTTCAATGAAGTTTTAAGATACAAAGATAATATGACACACAGCCTAATGATACATCTTGAAAAGTAAAAGTACTTTAAGTCAATTAAAAGAGAGTTAAACGACTAAGAAAGGTAGTAGACGAAAAAAAAAGTAAATTTGGAGAAAGAAAATCTTAACTACCTATATATAACAATAGGGAATTTGAATAATTAAGTATTAAGCTTCCACTTACAATAAATGTTTAAAAATTAAATAAATAAAGTGGGCAACGTAGCACGTTAGTTAGAAAATTCAGATGAATTTGTGTTCACATTAAATGAATTATTATAAGCATATAATTTTTTTGGCCAACAATGTATCTGTGAGCGACAAGATTATAATTATGTTTTCTATTAGCGATTTGTCAAAAGTCGAATCTATTTAAAAAAAATATTAATCATTTGTACGAACCTTTAACTTGAAACATTCATGTTTGATATCTATTTGTAAGTACTTAGATATAAAATGTTTGGGATATTTTTTATTGTTACGTAACAATAAATGTTCGGGCTAAGATTATGAAAATTATTTAAAATTTTTGTTCAAGCGGCTTTATTGTTTTTCTTGTTATACAATTATGCAATTGTTGAGGTGTTTAAATAATTTAAAGCATGAATCACTATCTACAATTTCCTTTGACCTTTATGTAGCTAGTTCCTACTAAAAATGGGGAGACTTTACTAGTGCCGGTTATGAGTTACGTAACTATAGTTTCGATTAAAAATTTTCTCTAATGGACAATAACACGAATTAGAAGCATTGTGAATATGTAATCAAACGCTCAAAAACGACTTACATAAAAAAAAATGTTAATCTCGACAATAAAGCTCAAGCTACAAATCGTTAAATATATCTTAAAACTAAACTTTGATGAAAATAATGCAATGAGATACTTGCGCTTTTTGAAAAGCTTGAAAATGTTGAAAACTTTTCTTTATACTAAAGCATATGTTTGATTTTAAAATCATTGATGGTTAGTTCGTCACTTAAAAATTTAAAAGCATGGGTGAAGAAAACTTAAAAAAAATACCTTTTTTGAGCTTAGATAAAGACCTTCGACTAGGTACACACTTCACGAAAGTATGAACCGACTGAAATTTTCCGCGCGCTGTATAGAATAGAGCTTTTCGCTTCTCCCACCATCCTGACGTCGATTGTAAACGACCAATAGAATTGTTTTACGTATTTAAATCGAGTTCAAAAGTTAAAATATCGTTTCGAAAACGAAATATACATTTTACTCACTATGATCCAGTTATAGAATTGTGGAATTGACAGAAATTTATTGAATTTTCATCGTCGATACGGGAGATTGATGAGATTATGTATACACAATTAAATACCACAAAATTATTTGAGCACACCTATATTTTGATATTTCAGATAAATATGCATTTTCAGAGCGTGATTTCACATTTATCAATAGATTATACAAGTTGCCTAAAAAATAATTTTTACAAAAATATATACAATGTGATTCCAAAGGGATATTCTTGCGAAAAGCTCAGTCGTCATTATATATTATATATCAGCACTACAAGCCTATCTGGCCCTCGGCTTCAAGATCTTTCACTCTCTCTTTCCATTTCCCTCTGTTCTTTGCCACTTTTTAACACTCGTCATTAGTCTCTATATTTTTTCTTACTTCCCACGTCACGTCAATTCCTAGAGGATTACGAGTATTATACAGGGAACTGAAAACATATACCAATTCAACCAACTTGGATAGGAGAGAGAAAAGACAAAAAGCTTTAGTTCGGAGGACCTTTGAAAGATTTCCAGACGATTAGAGTTATTTACCGACTCAACACTCCCCACAAGTCCAGCTAATTCTAAAATCGATCTTATCTTGTGTACGTATTAAATACCGCCATAAAGTTTCTTAGGTTAATTTTTAGCTTAATTTACTTGATCAGACCAAGATAAATTTTCGTTAATCGGTTTATTCCGTTCTGGAATGGTTTCAAGTACTGTATTGTGTACAAACTCGAATTTGGGATGGACACATCGAATTTATAACTTCTTCAAGAAGGTACAGTTTGTATTTCCTCCCAAGCAGTCTCAAGAAGTTATACAAGCAGTTGGGACAAACCTATTGATATCACCAAAACAATATCAAAACAAGCAGTACTCAAATTGAAATCACCGAATCGTCGGTAAATACAGACCACAGCGAAATTTAAATTTAAGTTTGTAGATGCGAAAGACAAAAAAAAAACCTTATAATAAAAATTAGATAAATTCATTAACATTAATAGAATCTAAAATAATATTATGCAGCCCTGATTCAGTTATCAAAAAAATTTGTCTAGTTGTCAAATTTTTCTGTTGTGTCAGTTAGGGATAAAAATTAATTTCTACTTATTTTTTCTTGACAACGGTAGCTGGAACGCTACCGAAACGTTGAAATAAAAAATTTAAAAATATTGTGGTTTTATTTCCCAAGAAATTGAAAAAAGAAGGCATAAAATATATCCTATATTATACAAGACTATAAAATTTACAATAATAACGTTATGTGTACAATCGACAATATCAATTTATTGGTTTTATCAATTTATTTGCCAGGTACTTATGCCATTTGATAGCTCATCGGTACTATGTCCAAGGTTTATCGAATATTGTTTAAAACCGTACTTACTTATCAGATAAAATACTTAGATTTTCATGATGATACATATAAACACATATACCGGAGGCCAAGATTAATAATAAATATCGCCGTATAATCTTGAACATTATTTCACTTTTTCATAAGAAAATCAACTAATAACTAAATTATCTGCACATGTTATTTGAGATAGGGTAGAGTAAAGTCCCAGATAATTTTATAGTTGAATTGTATTTGACAAGATAACAAAGAATCATCTTTAAAAATATTAATTTGAAGTAATAATTTAAGAAAAACAGCAAGAAAGTATGAAATATATAAAAAGAATAGGAAACGTTGTCTAACAGGCCGCTGTCATTTGAACCATCATAATATGTTAAAACTTGGACTGTCGGAAGATCCGACTTGCCGTCTTTGTCTGGAAGATGATGAAACAGCAGAGCATATTAGTTGCTTTTTTTCTATCCCCCCGCTTAGCTTAGCTAACTACAGAATTCTTAGCTGAGCTGAATTGTAGTTCGAACGCACATTTCAAACGCTGTAAAGTCGACAATATCGGCGCAAGCGCATTTGCATGCAAACAAAGATGGAAAGGTAAACAAAATAATGAATTAAAAATTTATTGAATCAAAACTTTCAACTTCTAAGGTTAATTAAAATTAAATTACCAGTAAAATCAGGAAAGTAGCAGCTCAGAAAATGAATTTACTGTATCCACATTTGGAACCACATAACAGGTCTCGAAGAAGGTAAACCTTTATGAATTAAAATAAAAAATCAAAACGGATTCTATTAAAAGAGCCCCAAATATGTTTTTTAAGGTTAGAATCTTTATCAGATGTCAAAAATGAGTGACTTTTCTTTCATTCGCGATTATACTTAACTAAGTTAAAAATCCGGCATACTTGGTGGAGGCAAGGGGGGAGGTCAGTTGATCTTAGTAAATCTAACTTCATTGGCAAAACAAACGCAACTTAGCTAAGTTTAACTTAGGTTAGCTTAAATTAAGGTGGAACTGGCCGATAGACTAAGGACACTGAAAGGAAGATATGGTACCGACGAAGATCTAGAGCATACCTTGCAAGAGGTGTGTAGGGCTATGATCGGGTCATATGAAAACAACTGTAGTCTTAAACCGGGGAGGCAACATAATAGCACCCCCTGGTGGAATAAGACACTGGAAGCGAAACGGTCAGAGGTGCGTAAAGCATTTAACCGAGCCAAAAAGAAAAGAACCTCAGAAGGATGGGCTGTCCATAAAGACGCACAGAGAGACTTCAAGAGGGAACTAGAAAAAGCAAAGGCAGAAAAATGGCAGGAATTCTGCTCGGGCATGGAAAACCTGGCAGAAACGGCTAAATTAGCCAGGATCCTGACCAAAGACAACAGTGTACGCCTCCGATGCCTAAAGGATGGTATGGGTAGGTACATGGAAACAGAAGAGGACACACTTACTCTTCTTTTAAAGGCAAGCTTCCCTGACTTTGTCAGAGAGGAAAACCCTCAGCCCTCAGTTAAGCGAGGACAAAGGAGTAAAGCTGACTGGGTGACGGCAGCACAAGTCGTAACACCAGAGAAAGTAAAATGGGCAATAAATTCCTTCGAACCGTATAAAACACCGGGACCTGATGGTATTTTCCCAAAAATGCTTCAGGAAGGCTGTAAAAGCATACTGGGATTTTTAACGGGTATCATGAGGGGATGCGTGGCCATAGGATTTGTACCAAATATATGGAAGCAAACTCGGGTTTCATTTATTCCGAAACCAGGAAAGAAAAGCTACTTCACGGTGAAAGACTTCAGGCCTATTAGCCTGACATCTTTTCTCCTGAAAACTCTGGAGAGATTGGTTGATACTTATATCAGGCAGAACATACTGATTAATCGACCACTCCATCGGAGACAGCATGCATATACTGTGGGTAAGTCCACAGAGACTGCGCTACACTCAGTGGTGAACTACATTGAGAAAGCGTTTGAGGCAAAGGAAACTGTTATTGGATCCTTTGTCGACATAGAGGGAGCTTTTAATAGCACCACGAGAAATTCCATCGAGAACGCAATGTCGAAACAGGGAATACCGATAACCATCGCAAGATGGGTGACGGGATCACTGAGCGACAGATGCGTCCACAGCGAATGGAATGGTAAAACTGTCAAGGGCAGAGTTAGCGAAGGTTGTCCACAAGGGGGGGTCTTGTCACCGCTCTTGTGGATCATGGTATCCGACGAGTTACTACGCGTACTGGAGGCGGAACGAATACACGCCGTAGCGTACGCGGATGACTTTGTAATACTTGTCAAGGACAAGTATGAGGAGGTACTACCTGATCTCATGGAAAGAGCCCTGCGAAAGGTCAGGCAGTGGTGTGGGAGCAAGTCTCTGGGAGTCAACCCTGACAAAACAGAGATAGTGCTCTTCACAAGAAAGTACAAAAGCAGGGTCAAAAAGGAAATCTCATTTTATGGGAAGGTTATACCGTATGCCTCGGGAGTGAAATATCTAGGGGTATACCTAGACAAGAAACTTAACTGGGGACAACACCTGCGGTTGCAGGGAAGGAAAGTCCTTAACATATTTATGCAGTGCAGGTCAGCTATAGGGACAGGATGGGGGCTAGAACCTCGGCAAGCTTTGTGGATCGACAAAGCGATACTGATACCTAAACTGACCTACGCAGCGTTGGTATGGTGGAAGGAGACGGAAAAAAAGACCTCAAGGCGTAGCCTGGATCACATACAGGCGGTCGTTTTACGAGGGATTTTTGGTCTAAAAAGAAGTACGCCCATGGCTGCCATCAGGATGTTGCTGGAAATAAATAGTCTGGATCTGGAGGTTAAGGCCTCAGCAGCCAGAGCAGCATACAGACTGAAATGCAGCAAGGAATGGGAAGGAGGTGAAAGTGGGCACAGAACCATTCAAAATTTTTTGAGGGGATCAGTTTTCGACGCACCTCAGGATAGAATAACCAGGATTCTCCAGTTTGGGCAGCGATATAAAACGCGAATACCAAGCAGGGAGGAATGGGAGGAAAAACAGAGCCCCGAACACGGGGAAATCTGGTTTACAGACGGCTCCAAAACCGGAGAAGGAACCGGTTTCGGAATCAGTGCACCGAGGCGAAGGGATGATGTAGCCTGTCGCCTAAGACCGGAAAACACCGTCTTTCAAGCAGAAATGGCTGCGATAGAGGCGTGTTCTAGGCAATTGGTAAGGGCAGAAGTCCAAAGCAGATGCATTTGCATATGTACGGACAGCCAGGCCTCCATTATGGCTCTGGAAAACCCATGCACAAAGTCAAAGCTCGTTCGGGAGACAAAAAACACACTGAATGAGCTAGCCAGATTCAACAAGGTCGTTATTACCTGGATACCGGGACACTCGGGTTATAGAGGTAATGAAAGAGCCGATAAACTTGCTAAGCAAGGAGCCAAGTCGGGAGAGCATCCAGAAAGGGAGGTAGGAATACCGTACCGAGAAGGATGCAATACCATAACGAAGGAAATAATTGGAAAGAGATGGGAAACCTGGAAGGAATCCCTGGGTCACAGATGGTGTAAAGAACTGACGGGAGATTTCATCTCCAGTTGGGCCAAATCAATCATCAAAATTGGTAAACGCAAGGCAAGAGTTGTTCTGGGTATACTCACCGGACACTGCGAGCTGCGATGTTACACACACAAAACACAGGGACATAGCAACTTGTGTAGATGGTGTGGAGAGGAGGAAGAGACCCCGTGTCATTTCCTATGCAAGTGCCCCAACCTAACGATACATAGACATAGATGGTTGGGAGCAGCGAGCCTGGACTCAGAGTTATTCAAAGAGACTAGCATTGACAACATACTTGCATTCTGCAAGAGTGTTGGCTTTAGTGCACATCTCTCTGAAGCAGCCTAAGCATAGCTTAAGTACGAATCGGGGGGAAAGGGATACAATGGCGAAAGCTAAGTGTCCCTGAGCATTGCACCCCGAATGACTTGTAATAATAATAATAATAAATAGCTTAAATTGGTGGTAGAAAAGAAGCAGCTATTATTTGTGCTGCAGCTCGAATCAGGTATCTGATATTTGGCTGATATTTCTCTCCCCTTGGACCTGAAATATAATTCACCAAATAAACTTATCGGCTTTGTTAAGAAGCTGAATTTGTTTGGTGGAATCTGAATACGTGTGAGCCACAATAGAGTCGCAGTGGAGTGCCTTATAGACCCACTCACCACACACCTAATATAACCTACCTAATGAGAATTTCACCTCTCTTTATCGTTAGAATTCGTCGACTTCTTTAAAGAGCCAATAGCAGTTTCAAATAATTTATACATGATATCTTTCTTTAACAATAATAGACATGTAGAAGTATTTAAGAATTTTCTTCTTTGTCTCTTGGCATTAGAATCTCCCCATATATGCAGTTTTTTTAAATATTTTCTCCATATAAGGGAATTGGGTGTTTTAAAAGGAAATTGAATATATTTTTATTATTATTTATTGATAGTTAAAATAATATTTTCCTCTAATTTTGGACATTTTAAGCAATTCAAGTTTCTAAGCTTTTCCCTATTATGAAAACTTTAATATAAAAGAATGTATCGAAAAATGTCCAATAGTTAACTTCCGCAATGACATCCTACAGCAAAAAAAAGCCGCCAAATCAAATCCACTACTGGTGTTATTATTTATATCATTTAATCACGAGTTTTTTTAATATTTTCAGAATGTTTTGTGAATTATATAATATTTAGCGCTTTTGCCAAACAATTTTGACCCGATTCTGAATATTGCCAGGTTTTAATGTGCGTCATCGAATTATCCAAAGTAAAAAAACATTACAACCACTTTTGCTGTTTTTCTATTTTCAAGCCACGTTCATTATATAATGCGAATAATGTACACCTAACATTTTTTGGCAATCGGTAAACTAGAATCGAGATAAAATAATGTGCATTGAAATGAATATTAATAGACTTTGTGGACATGAAATGGAACAAACGATATCTGTACCAGAGGAAAAGGCCGCATTGGATATTGATTCTCAAAGTTATACAGATAGTTGCTAACTTTCGATCAAACGATCTATAGTTAATTCCAATACACATACACTCGTAGTCAAGACTGGTGCATTTTTATTATTATCTAATAGAATTGAAAGCTTTAAATGTGAATATTGGAAGCTCCTCAAACCGATTTTATATTATTTTGCTTGAATAAAAGCCGAAAATGTAAATAATCTAAGCGTACATTTTCCATTTTTACTGTTTTCCATTCTGAATACGTAGTTTAATATTTAATAAAGAATAAAGCTATTATATTCTATTTTGTTGAATCTATTGATTCTAAGTCAATACTTAGATGCAACTTATCTCAACCGCTGCTTTGGTCAAGGAGTGGTCTTTTCTATCTCCAGAATTGAATCCACTACAAGCTGTGATCATCTTCTAGCCAACTAAGTTGAATTTCTCTATTAGTGTTTAATAATTTTTTCTATTAACCTAGGTTAATAATGGACAAATTCAAATATTTTGAGAATTCAGGGACAATAGTTCAATAAAAATTTGTGTATACCCATGAGATTGTCTTCAACATATTTGCTACTTGAAATTACCTATCCGGATATAATTATTTGAATATAAATGCTACTAGTTTAAAATTCGCGCTCAACCAAAAATAACTGATGACATAACGTGTACGTTCATAATATTCAAAATCTGACAGTGTACTTGTCAGTCAGACGACGGGGTAAACGGTTCTCGTGATGTATTTGTGAATTATTTTAATTTTTGTCTTAAAAACATTGTACATATGTTACCGTGAAAGACCGAAAGTAGTGAATGTCAACATTCGCCGGTGGATGTCGACAAATGTCAAATGCCTTGGTGAAAGTCCGAACATTTCTTAATTCTATTGTACATTCGGACTTTCACCGGTATATGTCGACAAACGCAAATGAGGTCCGGTTGGTCCGGTGGTTCTCGGACACTGCAGGTCGCTGGTCGCGACAAGTTTTTAGACGGTTCCAGTCCCTTGTTTTCAGTTAGCTTTGTCTTCGTCAGTCTAACGCAACGTTTGACAGCGCTCCCTAACCTAATTTAATTGTCTTAATAGAAATTATAATTTGTGTTCAATGGCTACTACAGTGAATCGTGATAAGTTTTTTGAAAAGTTACATGCCTTAACTGGAAGTAAACGAGAAGACAATTGTTTTTATTTTTCACAAGAAAAGTAGTCTAAAATTGTTTCTGAAGTAATTTCTGCTAAAAGTAAGTGTAGTACACCTTTGGACTACAGACGCTTAAAACGTTTTGACATTTTAAAAGTTAGTGATGAAGAAAAGGTAATTGTGCCATTAAAACCAGGAGAAACAAATATCCAGTATTATGTCACTAATGATGAGTTGTTTAAAATACTTTCTGAAACTCACATAAGAACAGGCCATATTACTTATGAAGTTGTAATGTTGTATTTAAATTTGTGTAAACAATGTCAAATGAAACATGGTGCGCCTAAAAAAGGCATTGTTGTGAAACCAATGCTCAGTTTCGAATTTGTCCAGTTACGACCTTTAAAAAGCAAGAGATCGGAAGAAGTAGCAATTTAACATTTGGTGCTCCCGCTATATTGCATTCGGATAATGGCAGAGAGTTCAGTAATCGAGTCATATCTGAACTATGCGCTATGTGGAAATATGTTAAAATAGTGCACGGAAAGCCTCGTCACAGTCAAACACAAGGCTCAGTTGAAAGAGCCAATCAGGACATACAAAATATGTTAACTGCTTGGATGCAAGACAATGATTCAAACAAGTGGTCAGAAGGTTTGCCGTTTGTCCAATTCGCCAAAAACACAACTTATCACGAAGGAATACGCCAGAGTCCTTATGAAGCCCTGTTTGGCGTTAAACCAAAAAGGGGTATAACATCGTCATCACTCCCTCGCGGGCAAATTTCAAACATTGAGACCGAAGAACAGCTAGAAGCTTATGTTGAAACAGACATGGATAATGAAAATACCATTTGAGCTCTTCCACAACCTGGCACGTCTTCATCTCAAGCACTGACTGACCCGCAACCTGACACGTCTTCATCTCAAGCACTGACTGATCCGCCACTTAGCACATCTTCATCTCAAGCACTGACTGATCCGCCGCCTAACACATCTTCATCTCAAGCACTGACTGAACAACACGAGCTAATTTCTTTAAAAAGAGTAGCCGCAAAAGAGAATCTTCTACTTCAAGCAACAAAAATGTTGCGAACCTCAAAAAAAAAGTTTCCTCCTGTCCAAATTGGTGATACCGTAAGAATTCAACTCCCTGATGTCGACCGTGGTCGTACAGACCCTCGAAATGTGTTAGCGGTTTTTGTTGGAATAGAGGATTCAGACTTTTATAGATTAGCTTACAAAAATGGTACCTTGAAGCAGCTTTTCACCCGTAATCAGTTCGTAATTTGTAAAGAAAAGTTACTTTCCATAGACGAAGTTTCAACAAAAGAAATGTCGCTAAGAGAAGCAGCTTCTGCTAATTCAAAAAGTGGAGGGCAAGGCTATACACGTTATCTATCAACTCATTTAAACGTTATAGGGGTGGCCTGTGACTAATTTACACCGACATAATATAAATGATACCCAAGCTATATATCCTGTCATACGACGTGATAATATTCCTTGCCTTTCATATATTTGATCAATATTGAATCCTGCACACTTTCTAATGCTAATGCTTTGAATTTCCGCATAAGTTTCTGAGTATCCGGTTCCTCGGCCGTACAGTAAAGTTTGGCAAAAGTTATCCGAAGTTAAGAAAGGTATGCAGCCGAAAACATTCGATATTGCTACGTTTAACTATGTGCACTAGAAACTCGATTATCCGGCTCTCAGTTATACGGATTCGCGATTATCCGGACTACCGACTCATTATATTAAAATTACCTACAAGTCAAATTTATGCAAGCATGAACGTTTTAGTATGTACGTACCTACATGTATGTATATAATCTAAGAAGATGTAGGTATCTCCCAATAATTTCTTAATAAACATTGATTTTCATTGATATGTATTTGTTGTTTTTAATAAATAACATACATAACATCGTATGTACAACATATGTATGCACAAAACCCGCTTTTCTTAGTACATTTGATTATCCGGATTTTCGATTATCCGAATGCCTAACGACAATAATTAGTCCGGTTAATCGAGTTTCTACTGTAGTAGTAATTATTTGCAAATAGACTTTTTGAAACGTGAACTTTGCGTTCAGCCTTACAGCTTTTATATTTATCATTAAATTTCTTCACAATTTTGATTTTTGGTGGAATAGTCTATATATATTTCCTAAAAATATTTCATTCAAATATTTAATAAATTAGTCATGCATATTTCATTCACATTCCCCGTTAAACCCGGTTAGATTATATCGGTGAAGGTGGTGGGAGGCAACTACGTCATAATGACGTCAACATTAACCATTTTTGAAATCCTATAGGGAATGTCCACGACAGTTGACATTGACAATACTTTGGTGGTAAAACAATAAACAATAGACATGATGCAAAATTATCAAACAACAAAAAACTATTAACCTATATTATATAATAACTTTAAAAGTACACTGAAGCAAAACCAACTAAAATCAAACACGATTTATCATTATAAATCAGCATAACCTCACTATTAAGTACCACGTGGTCTGAACGCTTTGCTTATTGTTTTACTACCAGACTAGTTTGTGACGTCACCATTTCTTTCACTTTACGTTTAACCGTGGTTTACCCTCTGTGATGTAAATATAACCTAACATTTATTTTTAATCCGAGAGAAAAAAGATTTGTTGTTTGTAATCCTAATTATTACTGTTCATGTCTATGAAAATTAAATATGAAAAAATTAAGTTGTGTTTAACCATGTTCTTAATAGATGATCTGACCCCTGTTTTGCTAAAAAATACTTCACTCTCCTAATCTTTACCATTTCGTAATAGGTAGGTATTTGTACATTTTCCTGTGTATTTCGTACTTCAACATCCACTCCATTAATTTCTAATTTGAATGCTTCCATATTATTTCTCTATCTATATTATTTTGTAAGCAAATCTTTAAGTTCAGCCTTAGAACACTTACTTTCTCTATGACATAAAATACTTCAGTATTTTATGCTCTACGAGTTCAACTTTAACCACCTTTACCTATTATGGAGCTGGTAAACCCAAAGGCAGGTAGGGGAGGTGTACCCAAAC